>JBBMEF010000023.1:10885970-10897402 GCA_037832685.1 Sicyos baderoa
ACCCAAAAAACGAGGTCGTCGCGTGTTTCCCACCCACGCGACGACCCCAAATTGCAATTTGTTTGCCCCCGTGACCCTGTTTTGCAATTTTTTTTTTTTTTTAACCCTAAGATGCAAAAAATCCTCAATTCTCATATGGGTAGAGTTCTTCAAATGTAGGATTAAACAAAATAAATAGTTTTCCTTTTCCATTTCAATTTTCTTAGTTCCTCATACTTAATTTAGATGACAAGAAAGGGAGTCGACGAAAGAAATTGTAGCTTTAAAACACTCAAAAATATATATATATTACAGAGTTAATGAATTTCTGGAAAGCGATAAATTAGTCTCTATTTGATAACTATTTTGTTTTTTGTTTTTGAAATTTAAACCTATTCTCACTCAAATTTCCTATAATATATTCCACCATTTTTTACAATATATCCATATTTCCTTAAAAAATAGGTGAATACTAACCAACTTTTGGAAGCTATATTTTTTGTTTTAAAATTTTGGTTTGTTTTCTACAAATATAGGTGAAGAAAGATATTCAAGTAAATAGTTTTCTACAAACATATGCTTAAATTTCAAAAACCAAAAACAAAAAACCAAATAGTTATTAAACGGGGCTTAGTGTTGTTCCAAGCAAATTTACCATTTTCCTTCCTATCATGTTCGTAAATACGAGTTAATAACTTGAAGAAAATAAATCAATGAAGGAGGAAAAAAAACTGAGACTAATGAAAGTAAGATACAAATTGTTTAAATGCTGTACAAAACATGGCATACATTGCGGTTTACAAGCAATGAATACCATGAACAATATATTCCATTTTTCTGAGAAACAGAATTGACATCTAAATGCTGGAACATATCACAATGAATAATACCGACCTAACAATTTCTTCATCCATCCTCCAGCACCCCATTTTGGAATCCCAAACTGCAAGTATGAGAGTATAGCCAAATACTATCTATGATTCTGCTGTTCTATGCTTTCCATCTCCTTCACATTGTCTACTATGTGTTGGATCTTTCTCGACAAGCTATTGTTATGTTCCTCGATGTATTCGAATATCACTTCTAGATGCCTTTTGTATGTCGCAGATCGCTTTTTCTCAACTGCAAGCTGTTGAGATAGTTCACGTATCTTATCGTGTTCGTTCTGCAGTGCAAGGATGGCAAAAGTTGAGTTAAATGTGTGCCCATGACCTGATCGACAGTAAAAATATGCACATCGAATCCTCTATGTGCACTGTGATAACTAATCTGTAGTAACAAACAGCTTATAAGCGGAGTCAAAACCGAGGTCAACAATCAAACATGACACAAACTCGAAACAAGGAAGTTGGTTTACATAAACAAAAAACTATCCTCCCCTTGCGTCACTTCCCACCCAAGAGAAGTGATCACTTTCTATGCTATGCTAAACGCACCAGCAGAAAGACCAAATATGCAGCATACCATATAAGCTACTTAAACGGTGTCGAGTGAAGGGAAGAGAGTGATTAACGGGGAATAGGAATGATAAATGGGGGAATATGGACGAATGAATAGTGATTATGGGAATAAAAAGTAGTTAACGATTGTCACGTGCGTAAGGAATTTATTGCAAAATTAACTAATCGCTGATGATGAAAGATGTAGGATGTCTAGGTAAATTGTAGATGGAGTCAATAAAGCAACAAAGATGGATAGAGCACACGATTCAAATAGGAGTGTTTGAGGCAAGGACAATGAGAGATTATTGAGAGAACAATTTAATTACCCACATTTAGGCACCGGCAATTATTGTCTCGTAATCAATATTATTCATCCATTATCACTATTCATCTTACCATAATACTTTTCATTCTCCCATATTGACTATTTTATTCACTCATTATCTTTTTTTGAAACAAGATAACTACGCTCGTCCCTAGGCCAGGCACCAGAGACATCGAAGGAGTATGTCACAGGTGAGTTTCGAACCTGAGACTTTGAAGGGAGCATACCTTCAAAGCCCAAGTCTTCAACCACTCTGCCACCCCTTGGGGACTATTTTATTCACTCATTATCATTCTATGCACTCCAAATAGATGTAATGGTTCCTCCCATTCCCATAACCATTACCACCCCGCTCAAACATAGATAATAGTTTTCCAATAATCATTTTCTTCACCCAAACACACATAATCATACATACTCCTAGTTAATCCATTCTTCATCGTATTCCCATTTCTCCCCTAATCATTCTCATTCTGTTTGTCTCAAAAAGAATTTATTTTCTAATTAATTCACGTGAAACTACAATCAAAACAACATGTGAATGTGGAACAAGAACTTACCGGATATTGATCATATATGCAATCTCTTCGACCTTTCCCAGGAGATAAAGGATGAGTATGCTCTTTCACAAATTTAGTGATAACCCATTTCCCAGAAGTTACTTTTCTCACCAAAATCATTGCCCTGCAGCCTACCCTCGTCTCCGCCCTTTGCCTCACAATTTTTTCCCGCCTGTCCGGCATTCTGTACCCCTCTTTGTTACAAACCAATGCACGGCCAATAGCCGTCCCATCTCGTCTTGACCGCGAGAGCTTGCTAACACGAATTACAAAGCCAACACGTGTAGCATAAGAATTATAAAATGCATGAGCTGCTGCCTCGTTTTCAAATTCTTGTCCAACATAGGGCTCATCTGCTTGAACTGCTGCCAATCCAGGAACAGAATCCAGAATTGCATTCCTTCCAGATGAATCTAGAATAATTTTCTCATCTCGGTCTTGATCGAAAATCCTTTCAATTGAGCTTACACCTGTTTCATTCTCATCAAGAGGTTTACTATCCTCCAGTTCCACCACAGTTGAATTTCCCACCACCTCACTATCACCATCAACCTCAAACTCCACTGCAATCAACAATCAAACCCTTTCAGAAAATGCATAACCAATATCAAAACAAAAGAACAAGAGAATACTAATCTTGCAGGAAAAAAACTACCAAAAAAACATGTATGCAAACAGGACACAAGTTAATATGGTAGTAACTGAGTTAGTGAGTGCCATATGTAAATGGTTAAACTTAGAAAACATCTCTACTTTATTGATTGATGAATTTATCACTTCAAAAAATGCCTACAAACAACACTTTTTGGCAAACCTACAGGCGACTACATTCCTCGAGTGTTTGAATTCTATTTCAGGCATATCTTCCTCAAATGAGCAAGCTCAACTTTTCACCTTCACCCTCTAGCGCCGACATGGAATTAGGCTTTATCTCCTCCTTTGTCCCTGGCCAGATCCAATAGAGATTACCCTAATATCTTCTGGATATGTGGCTAATTCATTAGATAATCTCTCCGATGCGCAAGCTCATCCCTCTTAGTACATCGGTTCAACTTCTTGAGAGCTACTGGTATCTTTTTTCGTATTAACTCATTGTAAAAAAGAGTCAGAACCTAACCCTCTACTCCATAACCCTTTCCATTGATCATTGAAGTTGTTTTTGTTTCCTATCAAAAAAAAAAAAAAAAAAAACCCGCCTACAAACGGAACTACAAATCCACACACAAGAGCAACTGCAAAAAGGGAAAGCAAAACAACCCAAGTCGCCAAAACCAAAAGCAATTAAGATAATTAAAACACTCCGGCCTTGTTTGATAACTATTTGATTTTTATTTTTTGGTTTTTAAAATTTAAGCCTACAAAAAGTATTTTACCATACATGGATATCTACATCTCACCTATATTTGGAGAAACCAAATCAAAATTTGAAAAAACAATGAAAGTTGGTTATCATAATTCGATTCTCATCAAAGTATTTCAAGAACAGGAACAATCGTCAATTCCATAGAACAAACTAAAGACACACAAATTCCTTCCATTTAAGCAACATCCCTAAATTTGCCTAAATCTCTCAAACAAAGAAAACCCACAAAAAACATCAAATTTCACGATTACCCACCAACAATCTCACTACCAATTCCCAAATCCCACAACCCATCAGAGAAAAAGACCCCAAAATCAAAACCCACACGAAAAATTCCAACAAAAATAGAAATTCACCGTCGAATTGAGAAACAGAGATTCCAAATGAAAATTAACCAGAGAAGATTTTGAAAAACAGAAACTTACTGAAATTTTTTGATCGAAGTGGCAGAGAGAGAGGGAGGGATTCGCGTCGGAGAGAGAGAGAAGTTGGGGAGCGGTGGTGGCGGTGGTCGGGTTCAGGATGTAAAGATGGGGGTTCGCCTTTGAACGACGTGTCGTTTTATGATTGAGTCAGTTTCCTAACTAAAAGTCAACGTTTGAGATTGGACGTATTAGATTGTGACACGTAATTGTCTTTCGTGGACCTCTTGTGTGGAGTTACTGTTTGGGATTTCTACTGGTCTTGTTTCGTTTGGGCCGCGGTTCGGTCCATTATGGGTTATCATAAATTTCTTCTATTTCTAAGTTTTTAAATGCGATAACCAAAAAATTAAAAAATTAAAATTAAAATTTAAGAAGAGATTCGAAATTGTAATATTGTTTTTTTTTTGGGAAAACTTTTTTTTTTGGTCCCTATTTTTTTATTGGAGTTTTTTAAAATCTAACACTTTTACTTTTGACATTTGAATAATTCTCAATTTTAGTCTTTAAAATAACAAAATCGTTAGTGATTTAACAGAATATTGACTAGAATGATAATTAAATTAATTTTAAAATTTAATAAATTAATAATTTAATTGATTTTTTTTAAATACAACAATTACAAAAGAAAATTGAAAAGAAAAATTACCTCCATATTAATTATATTTTTGTATTAGCTAAGATAATTATATTTTTAGATAAAATAGATATATTATTGAAAAAATATAATTATAATATTTACATGATTTTTTTTAAATAATAATTACATGAATAACTCAAAAGACACTATACTTTCATTTTAAATATATTTTTAAATTGTCAACATGAGCCATTGTTCAACGATCTTAGTGTATGCCCGATGACCAAGAGGTCTTGGGTTCGAGTACACACCCTTAATTAATAAATATAAGATTCATATTTTAATCGGAGAAAAATAAATATCAAAAAATGAGTTACATTTGTTTTTAAATTATTTTTTAGAAGATAAAAAGTTATAATATAATTATTGTAGGTAATACAAAAATATAATTAAGATGAAAGTCATTTTTTCTTTTCAATTTTCTTTGTAATTATTGTATTTAAAAAAAAATATTAATTAAACATCACAATTAAACATCATTAATTTATTAAATTTTAAAATTAATTTAGTTATTATTCTAGTAAATATTCATTTAAATCACTAACGGTTCCATTATCTCAAAGATTAAAACTGAGAATTATTAAAATGTCAAAGGTAAAAATGTTAGATTTTTAAACATAAAGATCAAAGTGAAACTTAAATTAAAAGGTAAGGATCAAAAAAGAAGTCTTCTGTTGTTTTTTAATATAACTTAAAAAGATCTTAGGTTTTTTTTTTTTTTAAAACTAATTTTTAACGATTACCTATTTCATTGCTGTAAGTTTGTATCTAACTTTTCAACTCTCAACTAAAAGTTTGCTTCTTGTTTAAGAAAATTATGGTTGTGTATTTTATTGTTGGAATTAGTTTGTATCTTTGAGCTGAAATAAGAGCTAATCAATGAAATGATAATTTTACTTGCTCTTAAAATGCATCTCTTTGGATTGTATTAAAAGAAACTTGTGACTCAAGTTCTCAAGGCCTCTTTCTAAGCTCACAATTCTACGTCTAACAAGCGGAGCTCAAGTGACGTGTTGCACCAAGAACTTAAAGAGTGGTTATTGAAAGATATTGAAGATGACAAAAATTGTATTAGAAATATAAATAGAAATAGAAATAGGTTGTCTGTTGAGTATGTAGAAGACGTCAAACAATTTATGAAAATGGTAAAGTCTCATATCAATAGTGTTGAAAAAACGAGATGTCCATGCAAAAAATGTATGAATAATGCGTTGTGGCAGAATATTGAAGGAGTTGAAATTTATATTTGTTCATATATTAGATGGTCTCTAGTCGTATAGGGATGGACTACACCACAGATAACCCGTCAACTTACCTAGATATTAATTAAAGTTAAAGAGTTAGGCCAATACATGTCGAAATAGTCAATTTAGCTAAGACAAGCATAATAACAAAAATGAAATAATAGAAATGTTGAATGACATGAACTATTGTACTTTGGAATCAATTGTAGCTAAAGAAGAAGATAATAATAGCTCAAACAAATGACAAATAAAAAATTAAAATATACAATTTCAAAATGTGATAATTCACAGGCTGTTATTTATTTATAATTCACTTGCTTATTTAAACAATACACCCTAACTCTAACCAAAAAAAATAATAATAATACACAATAAATCCTAATTATATTTATTCGTATTTTATTTTATTTGGGGTAGGAAGAGTTATTTTTTTGACGACTTTACCTTAAGTCACACCCTAAATTTCAAACATGTTCATCTGTGTTTTAATTATTTAAAAATATTATTTTACGTTCAACTAACATAAACTATATTTACAATATCATAGATTTTATGTTGAGATTTAACAATCAAAATTTTCAAACTAAATCAAAAAATAATTGTCTTTAATCCATGATATAAAATAGTCTTATTTTCCAATTAATTTATCGGTTCATAATATTAAATTTCTTTCTATGGTGAGATAAAAAACTTACTGTTTTTTTAGATTTCGAGTTGCAGCTCATTTGTTGGCTATTCTGGGCGGGAAATACGAACCCTTCATGATATCAAGGTTATTCTGTGCTCTGGTATTTTTATTAAATCTGGTGATATATTATCTTAATTAGTTTCATATTTCTTAATTTGTTGATCTAATTTATAATACATTTGTTCAACACTTCTTCGATCACCGAGTCGACAGTCAAAGAGGAGAAAGTCTGATGAGGGTAATTCATGTTGGAAAAAGGGTGTGTTTGTTTTGTGGTTTTGGGGTGTTTGGACCTCCCCATCACCGCAAATGAAATTAATTACTTAGGCCCCGTTTGATAACCATTTCGTTTCTTGTTTTTTGTTTTTTAAATTTAAGCCTATTTTCTCTCAATTTTCCTACAATTCTGTTTCATCCTTACTACCATATACATATTTCCTTAAGAAAGTAGGGGAAGATAAACTAACTTAAAAAAAAAAAAAAAAAAAAAAAGTAGCTTTCCAAAGTTTGTTTTTGTTTTTAAAAGTTGGTTAGTATTCTCCTACCTTCTTAAAGAAAGATGGATAAATGAAAGGAATGGTGGAACATATCGTAGGAAATTTGAGAGAGAATAGACTTAAATTTGAAAAACAAAAAATAATAAACCAAATGTTATCAAACGGGACATTAACAAAAAGAAAGAAATTTCAAAATAAAATAATGAAAAAAAGACAGACAAACCTTGGTAATTTGCTCTTCATTGCTTCATCATCTAAATCATCTAAACTCCTCCTCCTCCAAAAAAATTCGATAATTAAGTAACATAATTAACATTAAAGAAATAAAAAGAAAAGAAAAAGGTTTAACAAAAACCTGCAGGGACATGGCGTTTGAAGGGGAAGGTTCTCGTTTTATAAGGCATTGGAGTTCAAATACTTTTATTTATTTGGGTTTTGTTGCCTATACAACTTGTTTTTTTTTGTTTTTTTTAGTATCTCGGTGACTGTCCAAGCCAGCTTTCGCACATCTAACATAATGTCATTTGACGTATTGTTGACCCCGCAACATTTTTAGATGTCAATGATAAATGATTTAAAAAAAAAAGAGAAAAAAGAACTTAACTATCATTATGGTCCGTAAACTATAAATCATTTTCAAATATAAAGATTAAATGTAAATTTGTATTATCTCCAATAGGTATCTTTTATTTTTCTTATATTTTCACCTGAAGTTTCAATACCCTGTTAGATGTATAAAATTTCACCTAAAAAATAACTTGTAATGAAAGAAATAATTCTAAAAATGTTGATGATATAAAATTTCACCTAAAAATAATTTGTAAGAAAAAATAATAATTCATATATTTTATAACAATATTAAAAATTCCTCAGGAAGTATTTGGGACCGTAAATTATTGGACCAACATGAATTCTTTCAAAAACGGCCCGCTATGCCTAATGCTGGCTGATTGGGCCTCGGCCCATATTTCATCTTTCCAAAGAGATGGATCCTATCAAACGAGTCTTTTTTTTGTTTGATTTTGTAAAACTATTTTCATCTTGTAAAATTTTTAAATTTTTAAATTTTTTTGACATCTAAATATTGTATGTTGTATGGTTAAATGGAATATCGCATGACATTAATCGACGTGCACGCAAATTAGTCCAGATAGTCATGTATATAAAAAAAGAAAACATTTTTTTTAATTTTATTATTTTTTTTAAAATTTTTTTTTCTTCTTTTTGGAGTTCAACCGGCATGGTACGAATTTGAGCTTCTAACCCTTTTTTTTCTTTTCAATTTTATAATGTTTTAATCAGTTATTGCATTTAAAAGCATCAATATTAAAATAATGGTTCATTTTTTTTTATCTTAACTTAACTAAGACTTTGTTTGATAACCATTTGAATTTTTATTTTTGGTTTTTGAAATTTAAGCCTACAACAACTATTTAACTTAACTAAGACCCTACCACCACATATGCTTTCTCTCGTACCGCTCAACACGAGCTGAAACAATTTGATGAAGTTTCTCCTCATCTTCGTACCTCATATTGTCATTGTGGTCTGTAAACATGACTATTGACGACGATGAGAATGGATTGACGATGTTGTCGGTGGTCGATAATAATTATGGTGCAATTGAAGCTGCCGATTAAAGATTGGGATAGAGATTTCGATTTTTTAAAAAAGTAATACTAATGATAAATATTTTGAAACATGTGTTCTTATTGCTCTGAAAAAATAAGTATAACCAATAAAATAGAAACTATTATTTTGATTGATTTGAAATATATACGATTAATTACATAAAACATGGCCATTATTAGTAAATATTGACCTAAGAGTAGAGCCCAAGCCCAGGTCGCGGTCTTAGCCGAGAGCCCGATCCAAGTTGTCCCTCAGGTTTCTTGTCCCCCCAATTAACGCATTCGCCGTCGCCACCAGCGAAGCTCCGGCCGCTCCGTTGATCTGCCGTCATTCTTCGGAGGTTCGTTTTCTTGTTTCTTATGATCTGAGCTTTTCATTTTCTTTCGCTTTTTCTTCTTGTTGTTGCGAAATGTTTTGGTTCAATTTGAGAAAGAAACAATTTCGTTTTTGTTCGTATGCAGAAATGTATAATAATGTTGAATCCCAGGGCGCAACAGCGCCAAAACCTGCATCGAGCCCTCAGCCAAATCCATTTGGAAATGCGTTTTATGGAGCTGGATCGGGACTAATCCGAGGCGGGCTGGGTGCGTATGGAGAGAAAATATTTGGATCAAGCTCAGAGTATGTGCAAAGCAATGTGAGTTCTCTACTTACTCTCTAAATTTATGGAATCTGTGTGGGTTCTTTTCTTTTCGAGAGTGATCACGACAAGAATTAAGGCCAACCTGTTTGTTCAGATATGCCTTGAACGACTGAATGGCCTACGATTAGTTAGTCGGTGATATCGCTGCTCGGTCAGCAAGTGAGGGTGCGGGCGATGCGTAGGCCTTTTTTTGATATATATTTAGGTATTTTATCTTTAATAGGGTTTAATGAGAGTGCATATATACTAGCCGTGTGATGATGTTCTTTATGTACTCTTATCTCTTCTTAATAAACTTGCCCCCTCTGCTAATACATTGTTAGTGAACCACGTAAATTTCTGTGTTTTTTTCTCTCTCGTTTTCTATATTTTCGATTGATTGTAGATTGTCATTTTGTTGTTTAATCCGCCTACATAAATTCCTAGGTCATCATCTATTTTTTTCATTGCCTCTTTAGTATGCAGTTATGATCATTCTCTTCTCTGTAAGTTGCTGATTGGAGATTCAGTCAAAAGAAAATATAAAGCTAAAGCTATTGTTTTCTGGACATGGATTAAAAAAGAAAAGCTTAATGTGCTGATCAGTTCCCGAGAGATGGCGCAGTTGGTTGAAGACTTGAGCTTGAAGGTGTGCTCCTCTCAAGGTCTCAGGTTTGAGACTCATCTGTGACATTAATTTGTAGACACCTCCCGTGTCTCCATTCCTTCGATGTCTCACAGTGCCTAACCTAGAAATGGGGGCGGTTATCCTCGTTTTAAAAAAAAAGCTTTTGTATCGGGAGTCTGGATCTTGAGAAACTGGAAAATATTCAAAATTTCAAGTATTTTGTCTCTTTAAGAGGTTCTAGATCTATGGCTCTAGTCAATGTGCTTTTTCCAACTCCTTTTTTAATTACATTTGCTTTGTAGGTAACTTGTTTTTTTGCAATGGACAGATAAGTAGGTATTTTTCTGATCCTCAATACTACTTCCAAGTGAACGACCAGTATGTTAGGAATAAATTGAAGGTTGTCTTATTTCCATTTCTACACAGGGTATGCACTAATCTTATCATTTCTCCCTTGATTTTTTCTTTTTAGTCCCTAGTCTCTCCTCTTTACTCCTTAATTATCGTATTATTGCTTTGTTTCAGGGCCACTGGACAAGAATTACTGATCCAATTGGAGGCAGATTATCGTATAAGCCACCAGTTTATGATATCAATGCGCCAGACTTGTACATTCCATTCATGGCTTTCGGCACTTATGTTGTTCTTGCAGGCTTCTCACTTGGACTTCAAGGAAAGTGAGTGCAAATAACTTTTTGAGAGTACCATTATTTTAATCCTTTCTTTTTAGAAACAAAAATGAGAAACATACTTTCATAGGGGGCAATGTAAGATTTACACACCTGGACAAAAAGAAAACATAAAACAAAAGGAGCCAAAAACATTACAACTCCAATTTTAAAGGACAGCAAACAAAGGTTAAGTAGTCCCCAAGGGGTGGCACAATGGTTGAAGATTTGGGTTTTGAAAGTATACTCCCTTCAAGGTTCCAGGTTCGAGACTCACTTGTGACATTACTCCTTCGATGTTTTTGGTGCCTGGTCTAGGGACGGACGTGATTACCCTTGTTTCAAAAAAAACAAACAAAGGTTAAGTACATAGTTCTTTAGTCACACCCAAAAGGAGGTGTGAAACTTCACTTGTTGTTCAAACAAGGGAACACCAAAAGTCTCCAGAAATGTGTTCAAATTGAGTTAGCAACATTACAACTAGTAAACACATTTTTAATGAATTGGAGAAAGAAAAGAAAACATGAAGAGATAGATTCTTAAAGCTCCAAGATGTGCCTTCAATAAAAAGAAGTATGAAAAAATGTTTCTCTCTCTAAAAACCTCTCCTCCTACCTCTCTCTACAAACCTTCGCCCCGCCCCATCATCCACTCCAGCTTCTCCGATGATGAACTATAAACCAAAACATGGCGACGCAGACCCAGATCTTTCGTATCGACAA
>JBBMEF010000023.1:10916318-10927837 GCA_037832685.1 Sicyos baderoa
AGATTTGCAAATATTTTCAAAAAGTTGCTATTTACTCAATTTTTTTATCTTATTGTAATATACATGTAAATTCCCCTTGAATAAATTTATTTTTAATGTGAGTATATATCAATTATCATTAAATTAATTTCATGTTAGCTCCTTGAACCAAACATTTCAAAATATCTCACTGCTCTCTCAACATTATTTTAGATATGCTCCTAGTTTACAAATCTTAGAACTAAAATTAATACCACCATTTTATTCTTCTTCTTTTTTTTTTTTTTTTTTTTACTTTTTATAAATGTAGTTCTTTTGTCTCCATCAATAACTAAGTCAATTGAAAGTAATAAAAAACAATTCAAAAATGTAATAAGAACTTAATTGATAATGATTTCATTCTTTTTCTTGTTTTCTTTGGGTATTTATTATCCATACAACTTTGAAAAATACAAATCCAAACACAACTTTTTATCTTATTTTCATTAAAATGGAAGAAAAATAATATTCTCTCCCAAGATTTTTTGAGCAATTAGCAGGTGAGATTGCTTTGCTAAAATAATTGCAATCATCTATAATTTTAATTTGAACTGCTAAAATTGATAACGATTCCATTTTTTTTTCTTAACCTTCTTTCGGTATTTATTATCCTTACTAGTTACGACTTTGAAAAATATAAATAACTTTTTATCTTAATATAATATAATCAAAATATAACATTATTTTAATTATTTCATTTAGAAATATCAATCCAGCAAACTAAACATCATATCAATAAATTTCAAAAAAAATTATATTCCAACTTGGAAATCAAACAACGTTTAAATACTCACAAATTTAATCTCACATTTTAACCAATGCATTTTTTGTATGCATAAAAAATCAATTGAAATAAATAAAATTAAATTAAGCAAAGTTATATACCAAAAAGAAGGTAATAATTGACATGTACTCAATATATCTACATTTTATAATACATAATAATTGATATAAAAATCATTTATATTATAATTAGTATAGTGAAATTCTTGGGAGTCAATTTTAGGAGACATAAAGAGATGGAGGGCATAAACAGCCTAAATAATGCCTGCCTGCAAAACTCCAAATCCTTTTTTTATTTTTTATTTTCCATTCAATTCATTTAAAAAGTAAATAAATAATACATTTGCTACACATATAAATAAATAGATCCAACGGATCGGATAGTGCCACGTATTGTCCCACCGTGAAATCGCCGCCGCTCATCAATGCATAGGTTTCTTTTTCAGCTTTCCCTTTGTAAAAGTCTTTTTCAAATTTCAACTAATTATCTCGTGAAGGCTTTCATTTTCACCTCCCATTTTTTACTCGCTCAATAATAGAAAAAGTCTTATTCAATTACCATGCTTTATTTTTTTAATCCCTTCTTAATTGAAGTCAAATAATTAAAAAATGAAATTTGTTATGTATACTAATTTTGGAGTTCTCTATTAAAATTATAACATATTTTTATAAAAAAATTGTTTATACCAAAATTCTGAGTGATTGAACTCAATCGAACTCAATCAATAACTAGTGATTGAACTGTTAAGTGATTGAGTTCAACTAATTGAGTTCAATCACTGGTTATTGATTGAGTTTGATTGAATTCAATCACTCAAAATTTTGGTATATGTGCAATTATTTTCAGTTTCAATTTTTTAGCCAATTTTTGTTATACATAAAATATCCCCATTAAAATAATATTTAATGAAATTGTCTTAATTTGAAATAGATGAAAGTCACTTGCTCCTTCCTTTTTTAAATAAAATATACCCATTCATATTGATGAAATCAATTATAGAGAATATAATTTTAATTCATGAGAAAATTGCACGTTGTTACATTATTTTGGATCAGATCTACGTGAAGAAGAATGGGTTTTAAATAATAATATTGGAATATATATTTTTTTTTTCAATAGTCAAAAAAGAAATGAAATGATTGAAGATTTTAAAATAATGAATTGAGCTGGTTGTTGGTGATGGCTTCTCGGCCGACTAAGCAACAAGAGATTAAAATTAGATAATCAAATTAAAATGTTTTTTTTAAGTTAAATTAGCCAAAGAAATTGGATTAAAATTTAAAAAATAAAGAACGCCAGCTTGCGAATCTGATGAATTAATGAAATGAGGAACTAGTTGGAATGGGGCGCTTTGATGTTATTATAAATATATTACACTGTCATGCAATTCTAACACAATCACTGAGGAAACCAAAAGGGTTTCTCTCTCCTCCATCTTTCTTTCTCTCTCTCCATCACTTTCCTGAGAAAATTTGGGAAAATTTGGGAAAATTGGGAGAGGGCTGAGTTTTCTTTTCCTTCTCCGATGAAGACCCACCGTGGCGACCCCTCTTGGGGTCGTCTTTGGCCACAATTCGCTATGGCATTGGCCGTGCTTCTTCTTTCCGGCAATGTAGCATCGGTTGCCGGAGATGCTTACGTGTATGCTTCTCCACCCCCGCCTGTCGAGTACTCGTCGCCGCCGCCGCCTCCGACGTATTCTCCTACTCCGGTCTATAAGTCTCCTCCTCCTCCGGTGTACAAGTCTCCACCACCGCCATCACCATCTCCTCCTCCTCCGTACTACTACAAATCTCCTCCACCGCCTTCACCGTCGCCTCCACCACCGTACTACTACAAATCTCCTCCACCACCTTCACCATCACCTCCTCCACCATATTATTATAAGTCTCCGCCACCACCATCTCCATCACCTCCACCACCATACTACTATAAGTCTCCACCACCACCTTCTCCGTCTCCTCCTCCACCTTACTACTATAAATCCCCGCCACCACCATCGCCATCACCTCCCCCACCATACTACTATAAATCTCCACCACCTCCGGTTTACTCTCCTCCACCACCGTACTACTACAAATCACCCCCTCCTCCGGTTTACTCTCCTCCTCCACCATACTACTACAAATCCCCACCACCGCCTGTATACTCTCCTCCTCCACCATATTACTACAAATCTCCACCACCACCTGTGTATTCTCCTCCTCCACCATACTACTACAAATCCCCACCACCGCCTGTGTATTCTCCTCCTCCACCGTACTACTACAAGTCACCACCTCCTCCGGTGTACTCTCCTCCTCCACCATACTACTACAAGTCACCACCTCCTCCAGTATACTCTCCTCCCCCACCATACTACTACAAGTCACCACCACCTCCAGTGTACTCTCCTCCTCCACCATACTACTACAAATCCCCACCACCTCCAGTATACTCTCCTCCCCCACCGTACTACTACAAATCCCCACCACCTCCAGTATACTCTCCTCCCCCACCATATTACTATAAATCTCCACCACCTCCAGTATACTCTCCTCCCCCACCATACTACTACAAGTCACCTCCACCCCCGGTCTATTCTCCTCCACCACCATATTACTATAAGTCACCTCCTCCTCCCGTCTACTCTCCTCCACCACCATACTACTACAAATCTCCCCCACCTCCAGTGTACTCTCCACCACCACCATACTACTACAAATCTCCCCCACCTCCAGTGTACTCTCCACCACCACCGTACTACTATAAATCTCCTCCACCTCCAGTCTATTCTCCTCCACCACCATATTATTACAAGTCACCCCCACCACCTGTTTACTCTCCTCCTCCACCATACTACTACAAATCACCCCCTCCTCCCGTCTATTCCCCACCTCCACCATATTACTACAAATCTCCACCACCACCCGTTTACTCACCCCCACCAGTTTACTATTATAAATCTCCACCACCACCAGTTTATTATTCTCCACCACCAAAGTCCTACACCCCACCACCAGTTTATTACTCTCCACCACCAAAGTCTTACACTCCACCACCAGTTTACTACTCTCCGCCACCAAAGTCCTACACTCCACCACCAGTTTACTACTCTCCGCCACCAAAGTCCTACACTCCACCACCGGTTTACTATTCTCCGCCGCCAAAATCCTACACTCCACCAACTTATTCACCACCGGTTTACTATTCTCCGCCGCCAAAGCCCTACACTCCACCATACTACCCACCCCACCACCACCTAGTTTTCAAGGTGGTTGGAAAAGTCTACTGCATCAGATGCTACGACTGGGCTTATCCCGATAAATCACACAACAGGAAGCATCTTAAAGGTAATTTTATATACACTGACTTTTCTTCTTCATTTTCATCAAATTCACATTTTAATTATTTTTTTTCATAAAACTTATTTTTAGTTTCTGTTTTCTACTGTTTATTAATGTCAATTTTATGACTAGGACAACGATCGTTATTTGGTTACCTAAACAAACCAAGTCAAAATTGTAGGATGTTTCTATCTATACACCAATTTCTTAAATGAAAATGACAATTGAATTACAAAACCCAATAAAAAACATTTTTCATATGATGTTTTTGCAACTTTAATTAATTATTGAATGCTTTAAAAAAAGCACATTTACCAATGTGCCCTCCCACCATGATAGAATTAAAGGATGCCCCTGTCCATGTGAATGTTATCATTACCTCAATTATTACAAATCAAAACTCAAAATAGTGATATCCAATCAATGTTTTTACAAATAAATTTATTAAAGTAGAAAAAAAAGGGTAGGAACTTCTAAATTAGGATTATTGTATCCAACAGTAAAAAGTTAAAATAATGGCATTTCCTAACTTATAATAATTTTTTTTTTTTTTTAATTTTATTATAGGAGCTGTTGTGGAAGTGACCTGTAAGGCAGGAAAGAAAGAGGTAGTAGCTTATGGAAAAACAAAGAGCAATGGTAAATATAGCATTGAAGTCAAGGACTTTGACTATGCTAAATATGGAGGCAAGGCTTGCAAGGCTAAGCTCCACGCAGCGCCCAAAGGCTCCCCATGCAACATCCCGACCAACCTCCATTGGGGCAAGGTCGGCGCCAAGCTGAGGGTCAAGTCCAAGACTAAATACGAGGTTGTGTTGTATGCCAAGCCTTTTGCTTATGCACCAAAGAAACCTTACAAGGAGTGTTCAAAGCCCAAGCCTTACTACCCACCTCCCTACATCTACAAGTCACCACCTCCTCCAGTGTACTCACCTCCACCGTACTACTATAAATCTCCACCTCCTCCAGTGTACTCTCCTCCACCGTACTATTACAAGTCACCACCTCCTCCGGTATACTCTCCTCCTCCACCATACTACTACAAGTCACCACCTCCTCCAGTATACTCTCCTCCCCCACCATACTACTACAAGTCACCACCACCTCCAGTGTACTCTCCTCCTCCACCATACTACTATAAATCACCACCTCCTCCAGTATACTCTCCTCCCCCACCATACTACTATAAGTCACCACCACCTCCAGTGTACTCTCCTCCACCATACTACTACAAGTCTCCACCACCTCCGGTGTACTCTCCTCCCCCACCATACTACTACAAATCACCACCACCTCCGGTGTACTCTCCTCCCCCACCATACTACTACAAGTCCCCACCACCTCCAGTGTACTCTCCTCCCCCACCATACTACTACAAGTCACCTCCACCTCCAGTGTACTCTCCTCCTCCACCGTACTACTACAAATCCCCACCACCTCCGGTGTACTCTCCTCCCCCACCATACTACTACAAATCACCTCCACCTCCTGTGTACTCTCCTCCACCACCATACTACTACAAATCGCCTCCACCTCCAGTATACTCTCCTCCCCCACCATACTATTACAAATCACCCCCACCACCTGTCTACTCTCCTCCTCCACCATACTACTACAAATCACCCCCACCACCCGTCTACTCTCCTCCCCCACCATACTACTACAAGTCACCACCTCCTCCCGTTTACTCTCCGCCCCCACCATACTACTACAAGTCACCACCACCTCCGGTATACTCTCCTCCTCCACCGTACTACTACAAATCTCCACCTCCTCCAGTCTACTCTCCTCCCCCACCATACTACTACAAATCTCCACCACCTCCAGTCTACTCTCCTCCCCCACCGTACTACTACAAATCTCCACCCCCTCCAGTCTACTCTCCTCCCCCACCGTATTACTACAAGTCACCTCCTCCACCAGTTTACTCTCCTCCCCCACCATACTACTACAAATCCCCACCACCTCCGTCCCCTTCACCACCACCACCATACTATTACAAATCTCCACCACCACCATCGCCATCTCCTCCTCCACCATACTATTACAAATCTCCACCACCACCATCTCCATCACCGCCTCCGCCATATTATTACAAGTCTCCTCCCCCTCCTTCACCTTCTCCTCCTCCCCCGTACTACTACTCATCTCCCCCACCACCGGTGAAATCCCCTCCTCCCCCGGTTTACATTTACGCATCACCACCACCTCCCCCATATTAAGCAGTAATATAGTTCAACACCAATCTTGTAAGTAAATCAAACTTCTCTAATCATTCTAAATTTACAACTAATTTTTGTACCACAATTTCTAATAATTATCTTCTTTACATTCCCACAGGTTTTGTTTTCAAAAGTGGAATAAAGAAAGGCTTCACTAGTGAAATAGTTAGAGGTGGAGAATTCAGCCCATTGAATAATAAGGGTCCAATTGCAAAAACAGAGCATTACTCAAACACTCATAGTTGGGATCAGATTGCATCTTCTTCTCTTGTTGCCATGTTTCATATCATCTTGTTACTGTGTTCTTCTGGGAAAATGGCTTCAATGGGTTCAATTTGCATCAATGGCAGGGCTTGGAAGTTGCAGAAGATGGATTGATTGTTTGTGATTGAATTAGTGAAGCCTTTTGTCATTTTTAATGTTTTAATTTATCTTTATTTGTGAATAGATTGAGTACGCATTTGTATAAGATTTGGGATTTTGTGTTCAATTTGGACTATTTATTTCATTGTGGTGCGTACCTTTGTTTGAGATATAGAATCCCTTTCCAATAAGATCATATATCTTCTTTCAAATCGATCCATTTTCTTTTCGTAAGTTACCTTAAATCTCATTTGATAACAATTTTGTTTTAATTTCTAATTTCAAAACTATACATTTTAGTTATCTATTACTTAAAAAAAAGCGGAATTTGCATGTATATTACAATAAGACAAAAAAATTACATAAATACCAAAATAATGAAATTTTTTGTAAATATAGCAAAATCAAATTTATAGACTCCATCAATAGTGTTTGATGGACTCTATCAGTAACGTCGGATAGACTCCATCAATAGTGTTTGGTAGAGTCTATCAGAAAAAAGTTGTTATATTTGCAATATTTTTAAAAAGTTACTATAATTCTAATGTAGAGTAGAAAATTTGTTATAGAGTGCAAATTTCTTAAAAAAAATTGTAGAGAACTTTCTTTGAGAGAAATGTATTTTGAGATGTTGAAAGTTCAAAACTTGATTTCTTACCATTGAAGATAAAGGGAAAAGCACTTTGTTGTTAATTCTCTTGTAGTTAGATTCTTCAAAATCACAAGAATCTTTGGTTAGAATGAAATTTCAACTCAAATATCTTTTTAGATTTTGAAAAGAGATTGATAAAAAAAATGTCAAAGTTAACACATTGAATGAATGGTAAAATTTTTGAAATTGTGAAATTGTAATTAATCTCTCCAATGTAGGTGAGTGAAGTGGACAAACATAGGTGGATATATGTCAGCTTTTTGATTGTTTAGTTGTCAAAAACCATCCAAGTTGTGTTTAAAAGGTTTGTGTTGTGGGAGAGATTGAGTGGAATGTGGGGATCATTTTATTCTTTACTTTTATCCACACCATTTCATGTTCAAGCAACCAATTATTCACTTGAGGCTTTGAATCTCTCTCTTTTCCTTTCATATTGTGTCTAGTATTAATCAATGTGCATGGAGTTTGAGTGGGTTTTAAGTCGCATCTCTATAAATAATTTCTTTTTTTTTATTCAAAATAAAATAATAAATATAGGTTCTTTGTGTAGATAACTTGTTCATGAGATTATTTTTTAAATATTGAAAATTGATAAATTCATGTTTTAGTCCTTTGTAATATTTCTTTTTTTATTCAAGAATAACTTGGTGGGAATTATAATATTTTGGTTATTAGGTTATATACGATGTCAATGACACTTGTCATTCTAAATTTCTTTAAAAAAAAAAGAAAAAAACTTGTCCTTCTTTTGACCATATTTTTAATTTAAATATTAGGTATTAACATTTCTCAATTATACAAATTTTGTTGGTGAATACTAAAATTTAGGAGATAGTAAATTTGCACGGCATTCGAATAAAGTTTAGAAGATTAAGTAGAGATTTCTATCGATTATTCTTTGCTAAAGTTTTATTTAACTTTCTAGTCAAATTATATAATTTATTTTGTCACTAATTCTTTAATTAATTTCGAAATTTATCCAATTTCAACAGAACTTTAAGAATCAAAGAGAAAATATATAGTTATATGTATATGACAGAAATTAAAATATAATATCTTTAATACAATAGGTTAAAAATGCTTTACAAAAACACACATTTTAAATCCATCTAATTGGAACTCAATTTCAATAAGAATTCTTACCTTCACCTACCCAAAAAGTAACGTACATTTAGATTAGAATGTATTGAATCGAGAAGGCTTATTGTTTTTTTCTTTAGGTATATTAGAAGATCACACATATTCAAACCATAAATCTCGTAGTTATTAATACATCAAACTAACGTTGAACTACGCTATTCGTTGTTTAAATCAAAAAGGCTGTGGGAATAACAATATGTAGATATATAAACCTAAAACACATCTCAATTATAGTTGCCATAATATTTTGAAGCATTGTGTTATCAACTTCGAATTAAGATACCGAGACCACAATAAATGGTGGACCAAACTGAAAAAAAAGTTAAATATTCACATCATTTATACAAATGGGAAATTATATTGAATAGTCAAATTTTACAAAATAATTACAGATCTAAGTAAATTTAAAAATATTTGCATTCATAGTCAAATATACCATATAAATAATACTCATCATATTGTATTATGTATTAGTTATTCAGTATAAAAAGTATTATTCAATTTTATCTTGTATTATAAATATTTTATCAATTTGATCTATTCCGGCAAAAACTCTCATACAAATTACATAATATTTAAAGTAATTTATGACTAATTTTGGTTCAATAGTTTTGGAAATGGAGAATAAAAAAATCACTAGCCTTTAGCCTTTGAAATAATGTTAATTAACCGACCAATTGGCTAGACTTTTTTATCTAAGTAGGGACAATTCTTGTTCGAAGTTTTCATCCTTATCCCAAAAATTTCTATTAGATAAACCTTTTATTAACAAAAATATCTTTAATTGATCATCATTTATTTTCTTAAAGGAGCATTTTCCTCCATCATTAAGAGTCATTTTCAAAACTTGAACGTCATAATCCTTGCAACAAATTATACGACATCAGCATATATTAAATAGTACACCGATCAAATTAAAACAATTTTAATCTTTTATTTATAAGCAACTAACTCCCAACAACTAAATCAAATGATATTAAAACCCAATACTCAATACTCAATAAAATATTGAAATGTACCAAATGATTCAACTTAACATGTGAATTTAAAAGAAAAATGAAACCTTTTTTCATATAGGTATAAGCATGGAAGATTTTAGAAGCAAGATAAGGAAAAGTCAAACAAAACTTTTCCCATTTGAAAAGAACAAAAAGAAGATAAAATGGATTAAACACTCAAATTCAAAATATATATATATATATATATTTGGAGTTGTAATAATGGATAGAGAGAGGCATTTATAAAGAACACATGTTTTTTTGTGGAAGTTTTGGTGGAGCAGGTACTGCTACACAGCTGGATCAAGTAGGCTCCAAATACTTCAATTATTGGCCTGGAAAATTCAAAATTAGCCACCTTATTTATTTATTATTTTAGTGAGTATAATACTTTTTTGTCATTTTTTTGTTGAATTTTTATTCAATAAATTTTCAAATTTATTTCCACAAAAAAATAATATTGGTTCAAAAAATAAATTTTAAAGTAATATTAATCAACATTAGTTTCAAAAATTTTAATAAAAATAAAGATCAAATATGAACATATTTTTAAAATTTATAAAAAAGATGATAATCTTTTAAAAATGATTAAAAAGAAATAATAAAAAAAGTTTAGAGTGGGAAAGAATCAAATCCAAAATCTCTAAGATCATTAAGTATATATTAATGTCGTTTGGGTTATTGTTCTATTGACTAACTATTAAGGCCATGAATATGAAATGTCATTGTGCTAATTTTCTACACCTATTCATTTTAATTAATTCCACCTCTAAATGATATTTGTAGTATGGTTTTATTTTCTCACAAATTAAGTCACAATCTAACTATTTTTTAATAATCGTAAATGTATTTAACTAAAAAGTATATTTTTGTTTCATAATATATCAAATAGAGGAGTGAATTATTTTTACCATTTATGTTTCACAGATTCACCAATGCAAAATTATGCTATCCTTAATTTATTTTTTAATTTTTTATTTATAATAGCTATTAAATATGAGTCATATTATATCATCAACCAGCTTTTTTGTTTGTTTTTAAGCGTGGTTATTATTATTTCTTGTACGTTATTTTAGCTTATGCTATTCTTAATTATTTGTCTAGATTGGTTCGATGATTTTTTTTTTAATTATTATTCAATAATTTTTTGGATCCGAAATTTAAGTATATAACTTTCTAATTTTACCTAACATTCTACATTTTTTTTTATAAACAATCGTAAGATCTTATTTTTCGAAGTAGGATGAATAACCCATATAAAAGATGTAAGAACTTTTTAAACATGCATTTTGAATAAATTTGAGATTTTAAAAGATCAAAGTTAAGAATGGTTTAATATCTAGTATATTTTCATCCAATTAAAATTTATTAATGATAAAAATGTAATTTATCTATATTATAAATATTAGGAGATCTCTCATTTTTTTTAATATAAGATAATGCTAAATCCTTGACATATTCATTGAAATAGAGTCACTTTAATCAATTAATCTTCAATCTTCAATCATATTTCAATTTGATTTTTATTGAAATGATTAGTAGTTTGGATTTAATGAACTTTAATGTATAATATTCAATAGTAATATTTTATCTCAAAATTAACAAATAAAGAGAGGAATAACTCATATATCTTATAAATATTATAAGATTTAACTTACATTTGAAATATGAGATTTTCACCAAAATTGTAACATTTTTTTTAATTTTTTTTTTTAGTTATACTAATTTATGTAGGCAGTGAGTACATTTAGAATAAAAGGGTTGAAAAAAAGAACCGATAACACGTTGAAGAGTGGAATGACTTGGATGACCAAGGCAATCATGCCAGACAGACGGCGAGATTTTGACTCCAGCAAAGGCTTCAAGGGTGACTGGTGAGGAAGGATACAAACCATTGACACTAGGTCCTTGGAATAGAACCTTGCCCTTAGGAATATCGTGTATAGTAAAGGAATTAGCATCGAATAAAAATGAGCAATTATTATCTAAACAAAATTGATGGACGGATAGAAGATT
>JBBMEF010000023.1:10927937-10942724 GCA_037832685.1 Sicyos baderoa
TAGATGTGGAAATCTTTTATGACCGGCTGCCGGTCATAGATGTCATTCTATGACCGGTTGTCATCTATGACCGGCTGTCGGTCATAGTTTTGCCGGTCATAGATGTACTTTCGTGACCGATTAGTTGTATGCCGGTCATCTTTCTAAGTGTCGGTCATAGATGCTTCCGTGTTTTTTTTTAAAATTTCTTAGTCGGTCATAGATGTTAACAATTGTAGTAGTGATGGAGTCTATAAGATACTATGGATGGAGTGTATAAATCTGATTTTGCTATATTTGCAAATATTTTTATTATTTTACTATTTATGTAATTTTTTTGTCTTAGTGTAATATACATATAAATTCTCCTTTATTTATTTATTTATTTTTAGATAACTTGTTTGATGTGATCTTTAAAAAAAATGTTCAATTTGTGTTTTTGTCGTCTGAGTGTTTTTCTCCATTGCGTTTGCTTTCTATTTTTCAGACTTTTTCTTCTTTTAATGAATTCTAGTTAATTTATTTGTTTAATATATCTCTCTCGATTTCTTTTCCATGGTAGTGATTTGACTTTCTTTAAGTTCTTTCTCAAAACATTTTGTCTCTAAGTTTCTATAACTTTTTGCTTTTATGTTTCGACATATTTTTCTCTTCCTGAATATTCTTTCATGGTAGTCAATTAGATTTTTTGTTTGTTTGTTCTTATCTTCTATTTATATATATATATTATAAAATATGAGTTTTTGCTAGACCAAATTGATAAAATATTTACAACACTAGACAAATTTGAAAAAATTAGCAACCATAATCAAATATATGATATAAAATAATACTTTTTATACTGAATAACTAATACATAATACAGTATGATGAGTATCATTTATATTGTATAATTGACTATGGATGCTAAATATTTTTAAATTTGCCTAGATCTATAATTATTTTGTAAAATTGAACTATCCAAAACAATTTCCCTATAAAATAAGCTATTTCAATTTTTGTCATTAGTTTACTCAACTAGAAATGTCATTCTCATAATTAGCTAGCTTTTCTCTTAGCAGGGACAAATTATTTTTCAAAGTTTTCATCCTCATCCCAAAATTCTCTATTCAATAAGCCTGTCATGAATAAAAGTATCCTTGGCTTTAAGAAATTTTCAAAGCCAAGGAATTTTCAAATTTATTTAACTCTTGGTTTCACAAAAATATTACAAACAGTTTTCATCCCTTCCTTGACCTACTTAACTCTACACCTTTTATAATTGAGAAAAACTAATGTTATCACCATATAGACAATCATTTAGCTTATTAATTAGTTATTAATTTTTCGATTTAGCATCGTGTTCGTCCCATTAAGACATGTTATTGGGAGATAATTAAAAAATTTATAATTAAGGCCCGTTTGATAACCATTTGGTTTTTTGTTTTTTGTTTTTGAAATTTAAGCCTATTTTCACTCAAATTTATTACAATGTCTTCCACTATTCCTACAATATATCCATATTTTCCTTAACAAAGTAGTAGAATACTAACCAATTTTTAAAAACAAAAAAAAAAATAGCTTCCAAAAGTTTGTTTTTATTTTTAAAAGTTGGTTAGTATCTTCCTACTCTCTTAAGAAAATATTGATAAATAGTAGGAAGTGTGGAAGACTTTGTAGTAAATTTGAGTGAAAATTGGCTTAAATTTCAAAAACAAAAAGATAAAAAACCAAATGATTATCAAACGGGGCCTAATTAAACTCAATTACCTATATGTGTTTGTGTTACTTCTTCCTTATTTTCACCATAATTTCCAAAACCAAAAACACAAGTCACTTTCAAACAACACAACACAACAATATAATTAAGCTAGTTTTAGCTATTCTTTTTTTAAAAGCAACCAACTCTCTCAACAACTAATTAAATTTAAATGAAATTTAAACCTAACACTTAACAATAATGAAATTTGTAATGAACAAATGATTCAACCTAACATGTGAATTAAAGAAAAATCAACAACTTATGGAAGATATTAGAAGCTAGCTAGATTAAAGTAAAGTCAAACAAAATTTCCCCATTGAAGAAAAAGGGATCAAAATACATATTAAACATTTAAAACCCAAAAATGTAGTTAGGGTTATAATAATGGACAAAGACATTTTGATAAGAACACATGTTTGGTAGAAGTTTATCTTTTGGAGTAGGTGACTCTCACAGCTGGATCGATTTGGCTTCATAATGTTTCAAATATATATTAAAATAATAATAATAATAATAATAATAATAATAATGTTTCAATTATTGGCTTAGAAAATCAAACTTAGCCACCTATTGATCTAATTAATATGATTTCTTTTTCTTTTAAATGTAACAAATGTGGGATATATGAAGATTTTAAATCAAATAAGAGAGGATTAGGTTTGAGATTAAGCTTATTTTTAGTTTTAATTTCCATGCCAACAAAAGTTAGGTTCAACTAAAATGATGTAAACATGATAATCAAAATGTTAATGACTTCAAATCTATTCATGTTCTTGAAGCAAAATATTTAATACTCGATCGCAAAATTAGGTCATATGAGGATGTTTGCTTCTTGATTTAGAGCATTTAAAATTCCTCCTCAAATAATCATATCCAAATGAAAAACCACTCAAAATAGCTACTCAGTTTAATCAAAGTCACTTCTCATTTTAGAACTACTTGTTTTTAACCCACTCGTTTTTGTAACTTTTCTACAAAATCTACATCTAAACTATAGGTTGCAACTTCTTTATAAAAACAGATACTCAAACGAGTTATTGCCTGCAAATCCTTTACAAATAGACACATCCAAACGAACTATTATAAAACCTCAATTTCTAATCACTCAAAATAACTTTTTTAATTGTCTTTTAAGAAGTAGTCGGGTGGTTGATGCTAAGGATTCCAAAACATGTTCTTTTAAGAGATCTCTGGTTCAAACTTTCTAAAAATCGCTTAAATTAAAATATCTTTTGAAGTATCTCAATGCCACATTTTAGAGACGGCGAGTGATATCTCAATAGGTATGATTCAATCCACGTGTCCACATATCCATTATGAGGTGAAAGCTTGACACCTCGTGAATTTACCACTCTCATTAGGTTAATGGCGTCTGATTCAATCCACGTGTCTACATATCCATATATGGATATGGATTGAACGGTTAAAGCCTCAATTTTATATTAAAAACAAATTATGGAAATGTTGATATAAAATTGACACCGATGAATTCCTGAAAAAAATTCTAAAACACTTCATAAAATAGTAAAATTAGCACATAATTAAGCAAAAGTTTAAATATTTTTTTAGAGATTAGGAATATATTAGTTGATACTAATATTGTTGTATTTTGTGAAATTTTATACAGTACAAGGAAAATGATGATTTAACTATTTGGTCAAAGTGAACCTATGAATGTAGAAAATGTTGATGGAAATGTGTAGGTATGGAACAAGTCTACTAATTGGAGCTAGTCTATCATTTAATTTAGTCACTATTTTAATATCAGTTTTTTAATTTAGTTTTCCATTAGAAAAGAAAGAAAGAATATATAGTTGGCTTTCCAAATAGACTTGCATTCTCTTTAATCAATAAATATATATGAGAATTTTTCGTGTATAACAAAAATGGGCTAAAAAATTGCATCTATAGCATAAAATTGAAAATAATTGCACATATATCGAAATTCTGAGTGATTGAACTCAATCAATAACTAGCGATTGAACTCAATCACTCGATTAGTTTCAATTTTTTTGTATATGTACAATTATTTTCAATTTTTTACTATAGATGCAATTTTTTATAAGCCAATTTTTGTTATACATGAAAAATCTGCTATTTATAATATAATATCCATATCCATATATGTCTAGTTTTTAGTTTTTGTCTTGTTGAAATATTCTACTTTATTTAATTTTAAAAATCTATTAAATATAGTGTTATTATTAACGGTCGAGAATGCAAATATTTTAAAATTTATTAATTTATAATTAACTTGGGAAAATAGCTGGTACAATTGGTGTTTAATGTCCAGCCCAATTACAATGCCAAGCCCACTTTATTACATTGTCATGACAGCCCATTTGTTTCTATGTGGATTTTTATTATTTTTTCAAATTACATTTAAATAGAAATTTGAACCTAACACTTATTGATTATTAAAATATACATTATGTAAACTAAGCTCCAGTTGGTGTTGGTGTTGGCAAAAGATTATTTTGTTTAACTCAACAAAATTGCTTATTAAAAAATTATATGATTATAATCTTTACTTACACTTGAATAGATGTTAAATATTTCATATAGGCTTTCATTTTAAAAAATGAAAAGAAAAGTATTTTCAATAATTTTTAAAAGTATATCCATAATATAAAATTGGCGAGGTTTGAAAAAAACCAGTTGGATTTTTGTTGAAAAATTTAAGTTTATGATTAGGACAAACTAGCAAAATGGCTATATTTTCTAAACTATTTATGTCGTTGTCTGAAATTAGAACTTTTAAAATGCATGTCTAATTATAATTTTTGTAAATTAAAATTTAAAATGCATTACTTATTTTCCATTTTTTTTCTTTAAAATTAAACATATTTCTTTAAGTAACATGAGAGAGAAATACCGTGTATAACAAACTCTTAAATTTAAATGATTTTTTTTAAAAAAAATTAAGTTTATGATTATTTATTTAATGAGGAACATTTGCAAGCTACTAAGGTTAGTCCAATTCTAATCATCTATTTTATTTTTAATTTTGAAATTTAAGTCTACAATGACTATCTTATCATATATATATTTTTTATTTGGATATCTACACATTACCTATATTTATAAAAACTAAACCAAAATTTAGAAACAAACAAAGTAGCTTCTAAAAGTTTGTTTTTGTATTTTAAAGTTGGTTAGCATTCACATATTTTCTTAAATAAAGATAGATACATGATAGGTAGACTTGAATTTCAAAAAAAAAAAAAAAAACAAACGTTTATCAAACGAGACCTTAATTAATGGATGAAGTGAAATAAAGTCAAACAAAAAAAGCATAATAAAGAGATTTTCTATTGGATGCTTCTTCAAAATAATCATAAGTTTTAAAATATTTACTTTCGTAATTATTAATGTATTTTAATACTATTATAAAAAAAAACACGTGACAATATTTATTAATATCAGTGATTATCTTTGTTAATATTTTTTTTACGTATTTATATTTATAATTATTTTTTAGATTTTGCAAATCTCATAAATTTTCCAAAAATTAATTACAAAACTTAACTAAGGAGAGGTAGAATGTTGGACAAAAAATTACCTAAAATACTAACTATATTAACATTTTTAGATCCTAAGTCCAAAATGACAACATTCAAATGATGATTTTTTTGAAATAGTTTTGAAAGTTTATACCAACAAAATTTGAGGAAATGGATGACAATTGATGATTTTTTTGAAAGAGAATGAGATTTTTTTTTTTAGAAGCAAAAGAGAATGAGATTCCCTCCAACTTTTAAATGGATGATTCCCAAATAGACATTACTTTATTTTGGGTTGGAATCTTTCCACATAAAATTACATTATTCAAAGAAAAAAAAGTAGACCTAAATGGTTACATTTAATCAAATATCAAATAACTCAAATCGATATTATACATAAGAAAAAAAGTAGGTTACAAATTCAAAAATCAAATGAATTTTTTTCTAAGAAGTTCTAATACATATAGTAAAAATTGGAATATATATTGTGGTTCAAATCTCTTTAACCTACCTGCACAATTTTAGTAGGTTGCTCCCAACAACTCGCATTTTCTTTCACTTATAAAGAAGAAAATATAATCACTTGTTATCACTAATAAATCTAATAATAATTAAATAATTGAATCTTAGGTTGAAAACATAATACATCAACCGATTAGGCCGTGTTCAAAATGACATATAAGATAACTTTGTGAGAGTTCAATATGAGAAAAAAGTTATCAAATCTCTCACATTCACAATATATATCTTAATTAATTGAGTTACTAACGCGTTCTTATTTTAGTTTAACCGTAAATGTATTATTTTTTAATAGGTAATTTACTATAAAATCAAAGAAAATGTCAAGCTTACAATTCAAAATTCCTAACTTTTTTATTTTTATTTTTATGTCCAAGTATCCAAACTAATATAAATGTAATTTTGTAGAGAACCTTTTAAATTTCTAATTATTATTTGATGGATGACTAAATAGTCAAATGGTCAAAATAACACAAAAATTTTAAAAAAATAACGTGATATAAATTAATTTTTGATAAATTTTATTTACATCCAAATATTATAGAATTGAACGGTATATTTCGTGAGAATGGTTGGAAGTCGAATAATTAGCTTAATTGAAAGTGGACGGAGGAATCATAGAAAGTTGATTTGAAGAATTTAAACATAATTAATTACAACAAAAATAACTATGGATTTGAAAACCCATTAATTGATTTGTTTATTCCCTGTGTTGTAGCTGTTCCAGTTGGGCCGTCTTTCTCGTAATTTTTCCCATTTTCACCAAATTCTCAACAATTCTTCACAGCTTCGACACAAAGTCCAGAACCTTCATGCTCCAATCCTCAGATCGGGCTTCTGATTTCAACCCCACTTAGCAAAATCAATCAATTCAGGTGCTATCTTGTTCGATTTTTCAATTGGGTCCCTTTTGATTTCGTTCGTTTCTGGGTTTTAGCTGCTGGGTTTTGGTTCAGATCTGCTTCAGTTCTCTATTGCTGATTTTTCTGTGCCCGAATTTCTTGGTGGCTGCTAAAACAGTTGATTTTACTCTTTAGTCTTGTAAGATTCTATGCTATATCGGTTTCTTTTTTTTCGGATTGTAGATTTTGCAATAGGGTTTTCTCTGTTTTTTTTCCCCAATATGCGTTGACCATGAGAATTTGCTGGTGATAATTGTATCATGTGGGATTTATTTTGTTTTTCTAGCTGGGTTTATTTGATTTGTTGTGTTTATGTTTGGTTAAGAAACAATTTTATTGATGTGTGAAGTTACAAAAGTAGGGGAGACTTTGGGGGGAAATTGAAGTAGAATTCTCCAATTAGAATGGAGGATGACAAAACTATAATGATGGAAAATGGGAATTGTTTACCCCAAGTGATAACGAATAAAACCATAGTTTCAAAAAAATGAAAATATGAAGTATTCTAATCATCTGGGTTGGTCTAGTGGTTAATAGGGCTTTGAGAAACTAAAAGTTTATGCGTTCAATTTATGGTGGCCACCTATTTAAAATTAATTTTCTACGTATTTCTTTGACAAATGAATGTTTGTGTGGGGGTGGAGTTGTTTCATGAGGAACATTTTGTTGTTTTGTATCATTTTCGTAGATTTTTATGGCCACCCCTTAGTTCAGATCCTTTGCATTGCTGACTAGACATAATTTCTTAATTATATCATATGGCTCAACATAAGGCGTCTCCAAGGGGTGACACAGTAGTTGAGGACTTAGGCTTTGAAGGTATGCTCATTTCAAGGTCCCAGGTTCGAGATTCGCTTGTGACATTACTCACTCGATATCTCTGGTGTCTGGCCTAGGGATGGGAGTGGTTACCCCTTGTTTAAAAAAAAAAAAACATAAGGCATTAGCTAAAATCGGGGCTGCCCCTTAATTGTAGGAGAGTGAGTTAGGTCCATAACGTGTTAAAAATTGAATGTAATGGAATAAAATCCTGATTTTTCTTGAATTGTGAGGAACATTTTGTTGTCGAGGAAGGTGCAGGATCTTATCTTGTTAGGTGGGATGTTGTTTTCAGTTGGTGCAATGTGGCAGGTTGGTTTTGGGGAATTTGACGAAAGCTTTACTCTCCTAGTCCTAGCTAAAATGGCATTTAGAGCTTGATCCTTCGTGGTAGGATGGATTCTCATGAGCAAATATGATTTTCGTGCTGTTGGATGGGTAATGGTTGTTGTGAACTTGTGAGATCAAAGCCACTTATAAGTAGACCAATGATCTTACTCTTATTGCTGTATTTCGTCTGATGTCTGAACTTTTGCATATTATATACTTGATCTCGATCATTTTGTTCAGGACTGCAAGATGGCTTCTATGTAGAGTCATTTTTTTGAGGTGTTTGGTCTAGTTTTTGTGAGAGTTGAGACCAAGGAATTGGAGGGAAATGATTAGAGATTTTTTTGTTTCTTCTCCTTTAGTGAGTAGGGGTAATTTTTATGGAAATTAGGGTTGTGTGCTTTTTGTGGGGTCTTTGAGGTGAAAGAAATAATAGAATCTTTAGAGGGGTGAGTTCTTCGGATGATACTTGGGCCCTTGTCAGATTCCACATTTTTTTGGGCCGTGGTTACTAAGTTGCTTTGTAATTACTCTTTAGGACTTTAGGAGTTATTTTACTAGATTGGACTTTGGAGACCCTCTTTGTAAGTAGTATCCCTTGTTTGGGCTGTTTTTTTCGTATGCCCCTTTTGTATTGTTCTTTTATTCTTTTTTCAATGAAAGTTTGGTTTATTATAAAAAAAATTATGTATTAATTGAGCTCTTTTTGTATGTGTAATTACTACATAATACATAGATTAACAAGAGCTTCAATTAATTGAACAGGGGAACTAGGGGTGCTTCTGCTTGTTGCTGTCATTGAAATTTACCAGCTAGGATGAAGAAGGCCTTTGATCAAACTGTTAGGGACATGTAAGCTATATTCTTAGCTTGTGATGCTTTACTTGCATCAATTTAAATTCTGAATTTTAAGTAAAGGAGTGTAATTACTTGTCTTGGCAATCTGATTAAATTTTCATCGAATGACTAAAATTCTCAGATTATTACTGAAAATTTAAAGTCAGTTGTCTTATCTCGTCAAACTTCATTTATATTCATTGATTTTTTAAATTTAACTCTATATATTAGGTTTTCCTAACAGGTTTCTTCTATCTTTTATTTCAGAAAGAGAGAGGTCAATAAGACCGTGCTCAAAGTTCCTAAAATAGAGCAAAAGGTATGCCTTTTTAGTGGAGAAAATAATTTTGAGATTTATTTGTCACTCATGTCCACAATGTCCTTAGGTCAGTTCTAATGCACAATTTTTAGTTGGTCAAAGAAGTTTCTTAACTATGGATGCTACATGAACTAATTAACAAAAATGTTATTGACCATGGTGTTGTGATTGAGACATACAATATCATGAATCACTTTAACAAAGACTTCTCAAAGTCCTATAATAAAACCTTCGTAGCATTGGTTCTATACTCGCCAACTTATCTGTAACAATGTTTTTCTCGTTTCATTTTCTTTCTTTTTTCAGGTTTTAGATGCCACCAGCAATGAGCCTTGGGGTCCTCATGGATCTATTCTTGCAGACCTAGCACAGGCAACTAGAAATCAGTAAGCATAGGCTTGTTTTTGTGGATGCTTTTAGATTGAGTATTCTACACCAGGGGAGAACTTATTCTAAATGTCCATGCAGTCATGAATATCAAATGATCATGGGAGTACTCTGGAAGAGGATTAATGATACTAGCAAGAATTGGAGGCATGTCTACAAGGTTTGCTTGTTTTCGCCTTTTATTTCAACCGTTAGGATTATTGTATGTAGACAATTGAACTAATTTAACCTTTCCAATTTTTATATGGAAGCTTTTTATGCATTCTTAGTCATATTTTCACTTCTGTTTTGTTTTGTTTTTTTATCCATTGTTGGTTCAAAATGTTTTCAATAAATCTTACTTTTCCTGTACCCAAACTTACAGCCACAGGTTATAATTCTCTAATAGGTTGCAAGTAAAAAACAAACTTCTCATAAAGATGTCTAACTGGCAACTTTATCTTTTATTTCAAGCTCCATTGTTATAAACAAATAAAATAAAGGGAGATGAAAACAGATAGTTGCATACCATGTCCCCAATGTGTTCCCACAGCACTTCGTTTTCTTCATATAATTTAGTAATTTCATGCTTTATGACACTGGGAGGTTTATTTATGGGTTGCAAAATGTTTTCTAAATTTGTAAAACTTTGAATTGACTAATGCCTCTATGAACTGACAGTTGCACGAGACGATTGCATGAAAAGAATGTCCATTTTCCCCTTTTATTCCTACCCAAACTTGTATCTTTCTCAGGGTTTGACCGTTTTGGAGTACTTGGTGGGTCATGGGTCCGAGCGTGTCATAGATGATATCAGAGAGCATGCATATCAGATATCGGTACATTTCTCTTTCTCAATTCACTATTTCAGTTATAATTACTCAGCTCTCTGATTTTCCAACATGCGATAATCGACCTTATTTTGGATGACAGGCCTTATCTAATTTTCAATACATTGACTCGAGTGGGAGGGATCAGGGTAACAATGTTAGAAAGAAGTCTCAAAATATTGTTGCCCTTGTAAATGATAAAGAAAGGATTGTTGAGGTCAGAGAGAAAGCTGCTGCTAATAGGGACAAGTAAGTCTGCTCTCAAAGTTTGGTTAATTTATATTTTTGTCAATTCTTCATTCTTTTAGTTTATCTTTATTTATTTATTGGCATTATCATTTCAGGTCCAAAGGTTATTTTATTTTCCTTTTTCTTAGTGATTTGTGTATCATCCAAATGACCTGAACATTAAAATTTCTGCCTTTTCTCCTAAATAATCGTTAACATTGCCTTTCATGAAGAATTAACTTTAAACTGCTTGGTAACTGTTATTGCTGAATACTTGAGCTAACGATTATGGCTTTAAGTTGCTCATATTTTCTTCTGGTCGTGTCTGATACCGTACTCTAAAAATATAAAATAATGAAATAAAAGTTGCCAACCATATCATGTTTATTTTATCATCTATTTCAAATTTCATGGTCAGTATTGTCTACTTTATAGCTGTTTTTTTTTTGGATAAATTATTAATTGATTTTTTCATTTAGAAATGTTCTTTCAGCTTTAATGGAATAGTTTCTAAACTTGACAACTTCTTCTATTTTTATGAATATCATGATGCCACACAGGTTTCACAGCCCATCATCTATGGGCAGTATGTATAGACCAAGTTCGGGAAGTTATGATGACCGCTATGAAGGGAGATATGGAGGCCGTAATGAAGACAGAAATGCTGACTCTTATGGTAGAGAGAGAGAATATGGTTATAGAGATGATCGTTCGGGCAGAAATGAGGACTCCTATGGTCATGATTTTGAAGATCGTTATAATAAAGATGGTTATAGGGATGATGATTACCGAGGAAGAAGCCGAAGCACTGATGACTATCAGTATGGTTCAAGGAGCAGGAGCTCTGACAGAAATGAAGAACGTGCATATGTTGATGATGGTCAAGTTTCTTCTCGGTAGGCACTGACTGCATATATTATATGTTAATGCTAGATAACTATTATAGTAGTGAATTCCATTATAGTTTTTGCCAGTCTAGTTCTCTCTGTTACATTTTGAGCGGTGCAAACATTATCAAATCATTAAATTCTTCCTCAATGAAGAATACTTGCAAATGATCTTAGGAAAATACTGTTGCTTATCTAGTCATAATTTAGGCACTTTTAGGTTATTTTAAAAATTGCAATTTTCAATAGGACGGTATGAAAGTTTGATGTATGTATAATTTTCCTGGAAAACACTCATTTCCTTGCTTCTCGTGTTTCTGCAGTAACAATGGTACTAGAGCTGACGAGCAATCTCAGGATGAAAGGTTAGTTTTTTAATTGTTTAGGCCTCGGATAACCATTTGGTTTTTTGTTTTTGAAAATTAAGCATATAACTATCACTTCTTAGTTCTTATTTTGATATCTACCTTCTACCTATATTTTAAACCAAACCAAAATTTGATAACTAAAGAAGTAAAAACTTGTTTTGGTTTCTAGAATTTGGTTAGGATTCAAATACTTCATTAAAGAAAGGTGAACCAAATATGAGTAAAAGCTAGTTTAAATTTCAAAAACCAAAAACCAAATAATGGGCCTCAATTTTTCATTGTTAGTTGAGGTGTGCGTGTTTGTTATCTTTAAAAAGGAGCAGTTGCATTACAAATTTTGAATATTTCATAGGCAGCTTGAACGGAAATTCTCAGAACAGAATATTACCGCTCCGCCTAGTTACGAAGAAGCTGTAACTGAATCTGGAACCAATGTGCATAGTCAAAGGTGCTAATTTTTCCTCCAAAGACATGACAGTCACTTTTTCCTTTGATCTTATTCACCCATTCATTCAATTGGGATGTTGCATCTGTAAACAGAAATGTAGAAGCTCCAGCAACTACTGGTCCCAGCGCTTTTCCTCCGCCCACGTCCAGTACTCCAAGCCAGCTAACTACCTCGTCCCCGCCTTCCCAAGGACTTGATGGTTCTGATGAATTTGACCCCCGTGGTTCAGTTCCAGGTATGTGAAGAACCTGATTTTCTGTTTTGCATTGCATTTCATTACTTATTGTGAAAAGAGTTAGATTGCAATGTGCTTTCCAGTGGGTGATTGTCTCTTCCAATTGGAGTACTGCCCTCACTAAGTAAACTATGAACTCATCTGGTCTAGCTATCTTAGTCACTTTGTGGGAGCTTTGACATGAGCAATAATTTGGTGTCGTCGTGTCGAGTGACAAAAGATAGAATTTAATGTTGTTCATGTTCTATTCGTAAACTAGCTGCGGGTTGGGAATGTCTGGTCCTGGAGTAGGGTAGTAGTTCCTTCGGCTTATCTTTGGCAGCAGTGATAAACGAAAAAGGAGATACGTGTTTGATTTGGTAATTTGGGGAATGAAAAATTGTGTACGCGTTTGGTTTGTGTTTTTCTTGTGGTAGGATAGGACTGCAATCATCCTCATCTTTCATTTGCTCAAATAATTTTTTAGTTTGTCATTTTTTTTTATCAGAAATGTTTAGTTTGTCCTTTTTAGTTTGCCAAAATGGACTGAGCCTAGAGATAATTGAATCCTCAACCTCAATTGCATGTTCGAATCCCCTAACCCTCTAATATTGTCATTGTAGTGAAGAAAAAGGTTCTCAATCCTGTAAATTTTTTTTTTTTTTTTTTTTTGTGTGTAAAAGATCAAGGCATTTCTTTGCATTGGTAATAACATCTCAAATGTTCATGTGCTCAGAAAGAAAATAAATAAATAGAATCAAAAGATGACTTAGTTCAAATAACACATTGGATTGGACACTATTGCACTAAAGTAGTACTTGTCTGTCATCATCTTCAAAGATTTGTGCTATGCACTAAATCTCTTTTTTCTTTTCTATTCTTATTTCAGCTGCTCCACCTGCTGCCTCAAGCAGTTTAGAGACGAATTTATTCGACTCCTTGGCCTTAGTGCCTGTTGGGCCAGAAACATCAACTGCAGACTCTGAGGGTCATGTTCAAACTAGCTCTGATGTGGGGTCCTATGCTCAAAATCAGGTAATATTGCAGGATTGAAATGATTTTAACTCATCTCTGTTTTGCTTATTATTCCTTCCTTGCTTATGTACAATACAACTATTGCATGGAGCAGCTTTCTTGCTTTCATGTATACCCATGACTTGATGCTTTCTCATCACTTGTATTTTTTTTTGAAACTGAAACAATTTCATTAATGTGATGTATAAAAAGGGAAAAATCCCGGGGCCTCAAGGGCATTACAAGAATAACCTCCAATTAGCTATAAAATAAGAGAGTGTATAAGATAAAAATTCTGGAGCATCTCTACACCAAAAGAACACGGTTGAAATCGTCAATTCCAAGATATGTTCCGAAGTTTTTCTCTTATCTCTAAAAATTCTATCATTGCGCTCATTCCAAATGATCCATAAAAAAGCTCGACAAATGGATAACCAAAGCAATTTCTTCAAACCACAAAATGGATGCCCAACAAAGATAGTATAAAGAAATGATTTAATGTCAAAAGGTAAGGCAAGTGACCATCCAAAAGCCGTCAATAATTGTGACCAAGTTCCATAAGCAAACGGGCAAAAAGCAAACAAGTGTGCTTGACATTATCCAGCCGCTCTGCACATCACACAAAAACCAGGAGAGAGAGTCATATATGGCATACGTCGCTGTAGTTTATCAACGGTGTTTACCGCGCCCCTATAGAGCTCCCATAAAAAGATCTTAATTTTCTTTGGGTAAAGACCCTTCCAAATGGTCGAAAAAAGATCTTTATCAACCAAAGAACCCACCTCAGTCAAGTGTGTGACCAACGAGTGAACCGAAATTTTTTTTGTGGGTTCCAGTAACCACTTCCATGCATCTGTAGCAGTTGTTAATCGAACAGCATCCAATAAGTGAGATAAACCCGTCCATTCGGTTAATTCCGGGTCAGTAAGGTTACAGCGCAATCGTAAGTTCCAAGCACGACGATCAGGAATCCATACCTCAGATATAGCTATATCAGTGTTAGTCGTGAGACGAAAAAGTCGAGGAAATGCATCAGAAATTCTGCCACAAGAGAGCCAAACATCTGTCCAGAATCTAGTATTTGCCCCATTTCCAACGATGTGTGATATGTGTGGTCGAATGGTCTCTAAAGTCGAACAAATAAAACGCCATGGGGATTTAAATAAAGTTGATGAAACAGGCGATGGCCAACTGACCTCAGGCGAAGAAATGTAATATTTGGCATTTATAAGTCTCCGCCGGACCGCCACAGTGCAGTCGGTTCACAAAGATAGCGCCAAATCCATTTTGCAAGTAGACTGGTATTCCGATGTTTCAAGTTGCCGATACCGAAACTTGAAACATCGGAATACCATTTGACATCAAGTCTTTTCTCTACACTATTCTTGTGGGACATCCGTTCAAGAGAACAAAGAAGCTTCTGTGGCTGTCTTTCTGTAGGGCATTCTTATGGGTCCTCTGGAATGAACGTAATTCGCGTATT
>JBBMEF010000023.1:10942824-10962458 GCA_037832685.1 Sicyos baderoa
TATTAAACTAAATAATGAATTTAGGTTGGGTTGAGTTAAGTTTAGGTCAACCTTTAATCCAACCAAATTCATGAATATTTTATGATTTTGAACCCAACCCAACCTTAAAATGTATTTAACCTAATCTAACTTGTGAAATTGAGTTGGGTTGTTCGAGTTATTCGAGTTTCAGATTGGTTGAAAACCCCTAACATTTATATTTCATTCCTTAAAACAACTTGACTGGCATGAAAATGATAGGAACACTTTTTTCGATTAAGTCTGAAACATGTCAATTTTTATTTTTATCATTCGAACTTTTTTTCTTTTCAAAGTTGTTAAGGTAAACCAATAAATAAATATGAAAAATTGTATTATTTGATATTCGAAAATGAACAAACTGCAATCACATTAAAATAAGAGATATTTTAAGAATATGCAAATCATGGTAACAAAAAGTCTTAATAAATTGATAGTTATTACATATATCAACGACAACATTTTTTTTTCGATGACATAATTAAAGAAACTTTAAAATTAAAAGTACTTAATTCGATATATTTTCAAGTTGGATGACTTTTCATAATATTTTTTTTAAGGTAGAAGGTAGTCACTAGACTCTAGACTTACATATTATATGCATTTATAATTTAGCTTTAGAACTACTACCCAAACCTTGGTAGCTCAAAAAATAAGTTTGGTTATGTTGCTTCAAATTAAGGGTAGGGATTGGATTTCTTATTAAAATTTCAACATGAGATAGAGGAGATTAGATAAAGAATATTTGTGTCAAAATCACAAATTTTATGTACTTACGTAGGTATCATTTAATTTTATAATTTAATCTTACATTATTTAGATGTCAAATAATTTTATCTATTCAAGTGGCTACAATACATCATCTATTTACAATATAATTGTATGTATGTTTGATTGATGAGCAATGAACTAACTCTGATATGTGTAGTTTTCAATAAAATCTCAAAAATTGAGAGTACAATAATATTGGAATGTTAAGTGGGTGTGACTAGCATAATGGGTGAGATTGATGTTCTTTTATTAGAGAATGATTCCCAAGTTTAAAGGTGGGTTATATCCACTAATTTCATTCCTTCCCTAAGTAAAAGTTTGATTGATAAATATTATTATTATTTTTTTCCCTCCCCATTTCTCCTAAAGTAAATTAAACCATTGGCTGCATTTAATCAAATATTAAATAGCTCATTAAGGATTCACTTAACAAAAAATATATATTTTTATACAACAATATTGTAGGAAGGAGATTTAAACGTATAATCTCATAATTACTAGGTCGTACAAGATGTGGACTATACTACTTTTAACCATTGACAAAACCTATTTGATATACATAAGGAGGTTATAAAATCTAATTAATATGTAAGTTTCATAGGAAGTCTTACCTAAAAACAATTTTCTTTTTTCTCTATTTTGTTATAACTAAAAAACATCTAAAACAATTATATTTTCGTGGGCAAATTGGATTATTTTTATTTTTTGATTACTTGTATCATTGAACTTTAAATGCAATTAATATAAATAACATTAAACTTTTTTTTAACTAAACAATTAAACCAACCTACAATAAAATGATTAGCTGAATTGAAAGTGGATGGGCGTAGCATAGAAAGTTGATTAGTTTATGAAAATTAAGAATTTAATACATAATAATAAATTACGACAAAAACACAAATTTGAAAAATGAAAACCCCATTTTTATTCCCTGCGTGCAGCTCTCTGCTAATTGCGCTGTCTTTCTCGCAATTCTTCCAATTTCGCCATTTTTATTTTCACCAAATCCTCAAGTTCTCAACAGAGAGACCCTCTCTTTCCTCTTCAATTAACTGCAACAGAGTCCAGAATCTTCTTCTTCTTCAAATTCTGAGATCGGGCTTCTGTGTTCAATCAGGTGCCATCTTATTCGATTTTCAATTGGGTCTGTTTTTATTTCGATTCTTTCTGGATTTCAGCTCTTGGGTTTTGATTCAGATCTACTACCCCTCTTCTTACTGTTTGCGCTAGAATTTCTGGGCGGCTGCTTGAACACTTGATTCAGCTCTTGATTTTGTGTTCTTAGTCTTGTGAGATTCGTATGGTTACACCCTTTTTCTTGATTCAGCTATTTATTTTGTGTGCTTTTAGTTTGTTGGGGTTTTTCTTTTATAGTTGTCGGTGTTTTCTCCTTCATTAGTTGGGTTTGATCGTGTGGAATTGCTTGTAGTGATTGTGTAAAATGGGGTTTCTTTTGCTTTTTCTTGCTGGGTTTCTCTTGTTTGTTGTTGGTTAAATCTCTCGAGGGGTATCTGAAAATGTCAAACATTTAGCCACCCCCTATTTCAGATCCTTTGTATGTCTGAGTCTCTGATTAAGACATTTTTTGTTTTGATATATGTGACTGTCTGGGCCGACTTTTGTGCACCTCGACTAGTTTCACGGGACATACACTACAACATTTGGATGCCAAGGAAACCCGTATGAAATTAATTCGTAGGTAGGTGACCACCATAAATTGAATTCATCACCTTATGCACCCCAAGACCCTCTTTGACCAATTGAGCCACTCCACGATGGTTGTCTCTGATTGAGACATTGTTTAACAATAATAGGACATTAGCTAAAATCCTGGTGCCTTAAGGATAGGAGAGTGAGTTAGGTCCATAAAGTGTTAGAAATTGAATTTAGTGGGATAATATCTTGACTTTCCTTGAATCATGAGGAATTTTTGTGCTGTTGAGGAAGGTGGAGGATCTTATCTTGTTAGGTGGGATGTTTCCGATTGGTGCAATGTGGGTAGGTTGGGTAGAGAATTGACAGGAACTTTACCATCCTAGCCAAGTGGCTATTACAATTAACAGCTTCATTTAGAGCTTTGATACTTAGTGGTGGGTTCTTGTGAGCTAATACGAATCCGATTGCCATGTTTGTTGGATGGGTAATGGTTGTTGTGCGCAAAGAATTCCGAAAGCCATCTTCCATGGTGTCTCATGCTTCTTTAGCTTCATCAAGTTTTCTCTTTATTGGGAATGGGTCCTGCATTAGAATTCGGAAGATCATTAGATTCGTAATGACTTCTCCCTTGTATGACTTTTCTCATCATCACGGAGAGAATGATACGAAGTTTTCCTTGGAAGGGAAAGGTGGATAGGAAAGGATTGCATAGTGATGTGGTAGAATCAGCACTACCAACTTTGTTTGAAAGACTGTTTGATATGAAGTGTGTAAAGTACACTAGCCCTTAAATATTGGAGTTATCGTTCCCCCAAAGTGGCCTTGAAAACTGTTTGCAAGAACTTCTTCATTTTTTGTGGTCCTCCCTCCTTTACTTTCATCCCAAAATTACAAGGCAACTTTGTAATGTAGAAGTGTGCTATTTTGTGGGCCTTTGGGGTGAAATAAATACTAGAAATAGTCAGTGGCACTTTTCACTGTCTAGGCCATGACAAATGAAAGTTTTTGTGGCATGTAGTAGGACTAGGAGTGTGTTATTTCATTGGTCTTTCAAGGGGTGGAGAGGTCTCTGGTTGCCTCCTTTTTTGGGCTTCTCATTTTTTGTATGGCCTTGTATTCTTTCATTTTTTTCCCAATGAATGCTAGGTTTTCATTATAAAAAAAGGTACAGGGCCACTTAGGCCATTGAAGAATGGAACTCATCCACTTTCCTCCAATTTTTACTTGACAGAGCACAATCACTGATATGGAGACCAATGATCATCTTACTGCTATTGCAATATTTCTTCTCAAGTTTGAACTTTTAGATACTATACATTTAATATTGAGCACCTCTTGTTTGTGCTATTACTGCATAAGTTAACGCGAGCTTCAGTTTAATTGAGCAGGGGAACTAGGGGCGCTTCTGCCTGTTGCTGTAATTGAAAATTACCAGCTAGGATGAAGAAGGCCTTTGATCAAACTGTTAGGGACATGTAAGCTATATATTCTTAGCTTGCGATGCTAATTGTATAATTTTTTTATTTTTGGTTTTAAGCCAAGAGGCGTAATTACTTGTCTTGGCAATCTAATTAATGTTGAAGTTATCGTCTCCCCATTTTTTAATCATAGTCTATCCGCTTTGATCAATCAGTGGGATAGTTTTTGTAAAAGTTTTGATAGTGATTTTGTAATTTTTCATACATCAAGGAAAAGTATTCATTTCCTATCCAATTTTTTTTCTTAAATAATAATTTTGATTCAATGATTATTACTGAAAATTTAAAATTATTGTCGTGTCTCGTCAAAATTCATCTTTATTCCTAATAGGTTTCCTCCATCTTTTATTGCAGTAAGAGAGAGGTCAATAAGACCGTGCTCAAAGTTCCCAAAGTAGAGCAGAAGGTATGCATTTTGAGTTCCTCTTATTCTTCTTTTTTTTTTTTTTTTTTAAATTCAGCTTGAAGTGATCATGTTTGGGTTCATTATTTAGGTTTTTTTAGAGAGAAAAAATTGTTTGGGTTCATTAGTCACTCATGTCCACATTGCCCTTAGGTCAGATAGGAGCGTATTGATGCACAGTTTTTAGAGGATCGAAGAAATTTTTTAACTATGAATACTTGCATGTAATAATTAACAAAAAATGTTATTGACCATGGTATTGTGATTGAGTCTTAAAATGACATGAATTTCACAGTCATCATGGAGTGGCCTAGTGGTCAAGAGAGACTTGGGAAATATTGTAGGGTATATGTCCTGTGATAATAAACGAGGTGTGCGCAAGCCGCAAGCTGGCCTAAATAGTCACAGATATAAAAAAAAATGTCATGAGTTTTACTGTAAAAAAGACTTCTCAGAGTCCTATAAGAACACCTTTGTATCATGGGTTCTTTGTGGCTATCTTATATGTAACAATATTTTTGAATTTGACCTTTTCCTTTCCTTTTTTTCAGGTTTTAGATGCCACTAGCAATGAGGCTTGGGGTCCCCATGGATCCCTTCTTGCAGATATAGCACTGGCAACTAGAAATCAGTAAGCATAGGCTTGCTTTTGTGGATGCTTTTAGATTGAATATTCTACACCAGGAGAGAACTTATTCCAAATGTCCATGCAGTCATGAATATCAAATGATCATGGGAATACTCTGGAAGCGGATTAATGATACTGGAAGGAATTGGAGGCATGTCTACAAGGTTAACTGTTTTTCCCTTTTTGTTTCAACTATTAGAATCATTCCGTAGACGATTGAACTAATTCAACCTTTCTATTTTATATATGGAAGCTCTTTCTTCATTCCTAGTCATGATCTCATATTCTCACTTTTATATTTTTTTTCCCATTGTTATTTCAAAAAGCTTTCAGTAGATCTTAGTTTGTATGTACCCAAACATACAATTTACTTTGCATGAAAACAATGTTCAGTTCCCCCCTTTTATTCCTACCCAAATTTGTATCTTTCTCAGGGTTTGACCGTTTTGGAGTACTTGGTGGGCCACGGGTCAGAGCGTGTCATAGATGATATCAGAGAACACGTATATCAGATATCGGTACATTTCTCTTTTCAATCCACTGTGACAGCGATCTCGCTCTCTGATTTTTCTCAAATGTGATTACTCGTTTGATTAATTGACCTTGTTTTAAATGGCAGACCTTATCTAACTTTCAATACATCGACTCTAGTGGGAGGGATCAGGGTAACAATGTTAGAAAAAAGTCTCAAAATCTTGTTGACCTTGTAAATGATAAAGAAAGGATTGCTGAGGTCAGAGAGAAAGCTGCTGCTAATAGGGACAAGTGAGTATGCTCTCAAAGTTAGGTTAATTTATATTTTTGTCATTTATTCATTCTTTTGTTCATTTTTCTTAGTTTGTCTCATTTATTGCGCAAGTTACTTATTGGCTTTATCATTCCATATCTTTAGGTTACTGTATTTTATTTACACGTACTTCCAATGACAGTTGATTATTAATCCCCCGTCTGACAACCATTTGATTTTAACATATCTTTTCTCAAATTCTCTTCAAAGGTCTCATCTCTCCTTAAAGAAAACATGCAAGTCCCAACCACAATTAAAAAACAAAGCTACTTTTTCAAAAACAAAAAACAAAATGGTTTACCTGGGCCTAAAATTTTTGATTTTGCTAGTAAATAATTGTCAATACATATTTAACATTGCCTTTCTTGAAGAATTATCCTTACACTGGTTATTAACTTTTATTGCTGGATGTTTGAACTATTATGGCTTTAAGTTGCTCATACTTTCTTCTAGTCGTGCCTGATACAGTCTTCTAAAAATAAAAAATAATAACATAAAAGTTGGCATGCCATGCATATCATGTTAATTTTCTCATCTATTTCAAATTTCATGTTCAGTATTTTCTAGCTCTTCTATAGTTGAGTTTTTCTTTTATGATAAATTATAAATTGGTTTATTTTATCGTGTATCTCACAATTATGTCGTACAGAAATGTTCTTTCAGCTTCATAGAATAGTTTTAAAAACTCGATACATTTTACTGTACCCTACTTACAAATATCGTGATGCCACACAGGTTTCGCAGCGCATCATCTATGGGCAGTATGTATAGACCAAGTTCAGGAAGATATGATGACCGCTATGAAGGAAGATATGGAAGCCGTGATGGAGACAGAAATGTTGATTCTTACGGGAGGGAAAGAGACTATGGTTTTAGAGATGATCGTTCTGGCAGAAATGAGGATTCATATGGTCGTGATTATGAAGAGCGCTATAATAGAGATGGTTATAGGGATGAAGATCATCGAGGAAGAAGCCGAAACATTGATGACTATCAATATGGATCAAGGAGTGGGAGCTCTGACAGAAATGGAGAACGTACATACGATGACGATGGTCAAGTTTCTTCTCGGTAGGAACCTGCTGTAGATGCTAGATGACTATTATATTAGTGAATTCCATCATAGTTTTTGCCAGTCTGCTCCCTACTTTACCAAACTTGTTTTTAAACAAACCAATCCAGCATTTTGTTTTTAAGCTTTGCATGTAGGTTTTCTTTGAAATGTAAATAAAATTCTCTCTATACTGTGCTCTTTAACATTTTGAAGGGTGCAAACATTATTGTAACTAAATTCTTCTGCAATGAAGAAAACTTGAATGTAGTCATACTACAGCCACTTGTTATTTTAAACTTTGCAATTTTCAATATGACGGAGACGGTATAAAGTTTGATTTATGTGTAATTTTCCTGGAAAGCACTAATTTACTTGCTTTGTTTCTTACAGTAACAATGGTACTAGAGCTGACGAGCTATCTCAGGATGGAAGGTTAGTTTTTATTTTTATTTATTTATTTATTTTTATTTATTGCTTAGTCTCAATTGTTCATTTTTTATTTATCTGACGAGGAAGCAGTTTAGTGGTATTCTTCGAGGTATGTCTTTTATCCCTAAAAAGGAGCAGTATAACATTACAAATTTTGAATCTTTCATAGGAATCTCGAACGTAAATTCTCAGAACAGAATATTGGTGCTCCGCCTAGTTACGAAGAAGTTGTGACCGAATCTGGAAGCAATGTACAAAGGTGCTAATTTTTGCTCCATAGATAAGACCGTCACTTTTTCATTTGATCTTGTTCATCCATGTTTATTCGATTGGTAATATTGTATGCATAAACAGAGATGTAGAAGCTCCGGCAACTACTGCTCTGAGATCTGTTCCTCCTCCCGCATCCAGTACTCCGAGCCAGATAACTACTCATGGAGCTCCTGCATCCCCGCCTACCCAGGGACTTGATGGCTCTGATGAATTTGACCCCCGTTGTTCAGTTCCAGGTATGGAAAGTACCTGACTTTCTATGCTGCACCTTTTCATTACTTATTGTGAAAAGAGTTAGGTTGCAGTCATCATAGATTGATCATGGGTTGACCTAGTGGTTAAGAGGGTCTTAGGGAACCTTGTGGGTAAATTCATGGTGGTCACCTACTAGTCCCCAAAGGGTGGCGCAGTTGGTTGAAGATTTGGGTTTTGAAGGTGTGCTCCCCCTCAAGGTCTCAAGGTCTCAGGTTCGAGACTCACCGATGACATTAATTTGTAGGCACCTCTCATGTCTCTATTCCTTCGATGTCTCCCAGTGCCTGATCTAGGGACGAGCGTGGTTACTCTTGTTTAAAAAAAAAAAAAAAAAATTTACCTAAAAATTAATTTCTTTGATAACCAAATGTTGTAGGGTCGGTTTGTCCCATAGTCGAGGTGTGCATAAACTAGTTTAAACACTCATAAATATCCAATAAATATATAAACCCATCTGGCCTGGACTATCTTAGACATCTTGTGGGAGTTTTGGACAATGAGAACAAAGAGGATCTTTGGAAATGAAAGGAATGTCTGGAAATGGCTTGGACATGACATGATTGAGAATTTCATGTCAAGTGACAAGATAGAAGTTTAAATTTGCCTCTTTGTTTGTATCAGTAGTCCGTCTATAAGCTTCTTAGATGCGGGTTGTGAATCAAAACGTTTGTGGGGGTCCAACTCAACATGTGTAGACTCCTGAGTTTCAGACACTAACTTGAAAAAAAAATTGCCCATTTCATTTTGTCAATAAAATATAACCCTTCTTCCCAACTTTTTTACCATGGAAAACTTTGGAAGACTAAAATTCTTAAGAAAATAAAAAAAATATATTTTGGTTGGTTACTTCGAGGATGATTAACGCCACAGACTTTATTTCAAATATTTTCATCTATGGTTTTGGTTCCTTTAGTATTAGTGTGAGACGGCATCAGAAGACTTGAATAATGTATTATGGAGATAGCACTTTGCAATAAAGGCAACTAAGGAGTCAAGGACTATCGGATCCCATCATGTCTGATTATTACTTAATCCTCTCGTTATCTCAATCCTTTCAAATTATTTTATTATATATATATATATATATATATTTAAATTAGAAAAACAAATCAAGGTATTTCTTTGCATTGACAATGCCATCTCAATCGCTCATGTGCTCAGAAAAAATCAAAAGATGACTTAATTGAAATAACACATCGAACACTATTGCATTAATGAAGTATTTGTTTGGTCTAGTGGTCAAAAGAGCTTTGGAAAATTAAGAGGGAATGGGTTCGATAGTGGTCACCTTCCTAGAAATTAAATTTCTTAGTAGGTCATCTTCATTTTAGGGCAATGTCCTCTGTTCTTTATTTGTGCTTTGCACCTAATATCTCTTTGTAATTATCATTTTCCTTTTCTTATTTCAGCTGCTCCACCTGTCTCAAGCAGTTTAGAGACGAGTTTATTCGACTCCTTGGCCTTAGTGCCTGTTGGGCCAGTAACATCAACTGCAGATTCTGAGAGTTATGTTCAGACAAGCTCTGCTGTGGGATCCTGTGCTCAAAATCAGGTAATAATGAAGCATTGAAATGATTTCGAACTGATCTCTTTTTCGCTTATGTCATGCTTGTGTATACAATATTCTCGCTCCCATGTACCCATGACTTGATATTTTCTCGTCAATCTTAATCCTGGCCTTGTTGAGAGCATGTTGTACCATGGTTTTGGTAGATGTATCATAATGGGAAGTCGTACATATTTGTGGTCTCGTAAGTAAAGAAATTTTTAGATTTCTTGGATTTTAAATTTGGGTCAACCATCATGGGTGAGATTCTTAGCTTTCAATCCATAGTGATCACATACCTAGTAAGTAATATCCTACGGGTTTCCTTTGACATCCAAATGCCGTATGGTTGGGTGAGAGTAGTCAAGATGCGTGTAAGCGAGTCCAGACACTCACGGATATCCAAAAAACAACAAATTTGTGACAATTGGTACCTGAATTATAGATCAATCATTATTATTGGCGAATATTGATATTGTTCAACTATTATGCTCACGCAGACTTTTGAAGATCCATTTGGTGACTCGCCTTTTAAAGCCGTATCTTCTTTTGATACCCAAGATCAAGCACATGTTCAACGTGGGGAATCTTTTTCTGCAGCTACTTATTCCACACCAAACATCCCTGTTCAACCTCAAACGATGAACTCTCGCCAGCCTCGTGAAGAGTCTCTGCAACTTGAAAATATTGGTGTACTGGCTGATCTCCTTCCTCCTGAATCTTCACCTCCTCCTGTTTCTCAGCTTGCATTTACAGTAACAAACAGCCAACCAATGCAACCACATTTTCCAGCTGTATCTGGCTTGCCTGCACAGACAAATTATAATAACTTGGGCAACTATCAACAACATGGAAATATGGCTCCTGTAAATTTTCCGAATCAAACAGAACCCGGGAGAGAGTTCGGCAATGGGATGTTCATGCCACAGGGAGGAACACCAACTCATTTCAATTCATTTACGGCTCCTCCAAATTCTGGACATAATACACAGCCCAACAGTTTTGGATATTCTCAGGATGGTTCTGCAGCTCCCACGAGTTCTCACGTCGCACTTCAAACCACTAGTCCGCCTGCTCAGCTTGCTAGTGGGAACTTCAATCCGACACATGGTTCTGTTGCTCCAGTAGCTTCTCAAGTATCTTACCAAGCCCCAAATTTTCCTGTTACAAATTCTAACCCTGATATTAGGGGTAGTTTTAATTCTCAAGCAGGAACCTATACATCCATGGCTTCCCAGCAAATTCCTCCACCATCTGGATCAGTTTCAACTGCATCTCAAGCTTCACGGAACCAGTTCGAGACCAAGTCTACAGTATGGACCGACACATTAAGCAGAGGGCTTGTCAATTTAAACATATCTGGATGTGAGTTTCTCCCTTGATTTCAATACATCACTTGCACACACATGAGCTTAACGTGCTTGTGTTAAATTTTTTTGGTACGTACTTGGTTGTTCATTGTAAAAAAACACAAGCAACAGCTCAACGGCATCAGTGTACGCCCAAATCTCAATGATCAAGAGGTCATGAGTTCAAACCCCCCACCCTCCATGGTCGTAGGACTAAAAAAAATTCTTCATTTCTCATCTTTCTGAATCATAAGTTCTCCATGTGCAGCTAAAACAAACCCATTGGTGGATATTGGTGTTGATTTTGAAGCTCTCAATAGGAAGGAGAAGAGGATGGAGAAGCCTAGTATAGCACCAATGGTATCTACCATTAACATGGGTAAAGCTATGGGATCTGGTTCTGGGATTGGGCGAGCTGGTGCTAGTGCACTGAGGCCAACTCCAAATGCAATGTCGGGGTCGGGCATGGGAATGGGCATGAACCCCAATCCAGGCATGGGCATGGGTATGAGAGGATATGGGGGCATGAATCAACCCATGGGTGGCATGGGGATGAATATGGGTATGGGGCAACCAGGATTCCAAATGCAGCAACCTCGACCGAACATGCCCGGCTCATACAACCCATTGACGAGTTCTGGTGGTTATGCCCCTCAACAGCCACCATATGGCAGCTATCGATGACATCAGACATCTTGTTAGAGTTGTGGAGCGAACATGCACGATGCATACAACAGAATGATGGGTGCTGGTGGTTATGCCTCTCAACAGCCACCATACGGCAGCTATCGACAACATCCGACATCTTGTTAGAGTTGTGGAGCCTCTGCTTGTTTATCAGGGTATAAGATTAGATAGGACGCGGCATTAAATATTCGCACCTCTGCATCCAATCCAACCCAATATGTTATAATTTGAAGCTATATTTCCCCCCTGGATGAAGATCTTATCTTCATTGTTTTCCACCATATCTCTTGTTAGTCATTCTTTGTGGGTTGAGTTCTGCTTTGAATTTTGTGTGCATTTGATGAGGTCAAGTCTCTTTGTTATCACTTTCCTTCCACTTTCTTGTGATTGTATATTTTTTTAAGTACAAATTAAAGAATAAGATACAATGGTCAAAGTTTGTCTCATTCATATTTCATATGTATTATAGTATTAGTTTACTGGTGAAAGGCTGTGATCTGTTCTGTCTAGTGTCTATGGCGTTGAAAATTCCACCCCATATTTACATTAGGGTCCAAAATGTTTTTTACTTTTTTTTTTTTTTTGTTGAATCCTTTTTATAAGAGAGGAATATCAAGCTCTGTGACAGGCTTGAATCTCTTTCATGGTAGCATTGGTGATTTATTATAAACACATAGAAACAAGGTGTGTGGAGCTTATTATAAATAGTACTTGAAATGCATGTTATTGCAATATGAAAGGTTTAATCTCAAACGAAGTATGAATTTGTGTAGATTATGTAAAATGGTTTACTTAAATTTGGGTCAAACTCACTAATTATTATAATGGGTGGGTCAAACGTGAGTAATAATAATTCAATTCCTATAGCCCCTCAAATACAACCTAAGTTGAAATTTGAGTTAAATACGATAGAATAAAGAAAAAAAGATAGAAAGTTTGTTATAGTTTTAAGGACCATGTCATCTAGAATCGAACAAAATAAAATAGTATCAAAAACCAATGTAGTGTTATTTGTTAGAAAGTACTAATATACTTGCTAATAATTGACAATCTCAAAAAAGAACTGAACAAAAAATACACACATCAGTTCCTTTTAACATCTAGTGAGTATAAGAACTTGATTAAAACCTTTCAACAAAAAAAAAAAAAAAAAGAAAGAAAAAAAAAAGAAAGACAAATAAAAAAATTCAAATGACCCCTGATTAATTAAAAAAAGAAAAGAAATGAAAGAAGAATTTTGATTGTATAAATTTGTACACGGTTATTTTAATGAATTTTTTTTGATAAAGAAACGATTTTCATTAATAATGAAATAGGTGGCTCAAAAAAACCATACAAAAATTATATAAGACAGTTCCAATTAGAAATGAGGGAAGAGAAGGAGTAGTCGTTGAAAGAGGGATAGAGCTTAAGCCAAGATACAACCATCATAACAATATTATCAAAGAAACGGCTAAATGAAGAATCGGTGTCCTGAAAAATCCTCTTGTTTCTTTCGCACCATATGCTCCATTGAAAAGCTCTTATGAAAGATTCCCAAATAGTTTTCCCAAATATTTTAATGAAAATTATTGTATTAAATTTATCTCTTGCTAACTTGAGATAGAGTTCTTAGCTTAATCAAAAATGATATTCTTGCCATCGTGAGAATATAAGTCACGAGATACTTGCTTCCATCTAAACGCAATATTTGTAGTAGATGATCATCAACTTAAAAATTAATTTCTTACATTAGATCTTATTTGAATATTGTAAAATCAAACTGTAAGTCTTATTGACAATCGTCCAGACATTCACCAGAATTCAAATCTTTTAAAGAGAAAATGGTTCATTAAAATCTCAAACATCAAATTCTTTTACTTTTCTTTATATGTTTCAACAATATTTGAGTTTTCATTGACCGTTGAACAAAGCTCACTTCGGCTACTTTCTTTTATACTTCCTACCTTGAAATTCTTGAGGAAGTTAGACCGAATGAAGAGACCTATGTGAGAACATGAGATTCCACCTCAAAACCAATTGATAATGCGCGGAGTAACTCATATCTCTTTTATATTGATGTTGGACTCTCCCACTTTCCAATGTGGGATATTTGTGAGATCCTAACATGCCCCCTCAAGATGGTACCTCTTTTGGGCTCACCAATCTTGAATCGGATCTCAATTTCATTTTATTGGACCGAATACCCGTTTGGGCTTTATGGGCTCTGATACCATAAGGTTGCACCTCAAAATCAATTGGCAATGAGGGGAGTAACTCATATCTCTTTTATATTGATGTTGGACTCTCCCACTTTCCAATGTAGGATATTTGTGAGATCCTAACAACCTAACCTTGAAAATAAATAATAAAATGTGACTTAAATTGGACCATATACCTTGAAATTCATTAAATTGATATCTATCTTTTCCATGACTACAAATGTAATCCAATTTGAACCATATTTTTAATCATGTTTTTCTATTTTTTTTAGTTAAAGAATAGTAAAATGTAGACAGATCATGTCTGCCAAGACATGATCTAAATTGCTCTCTAAAATAAATATCATAGCTTCAATCTTTTTCACTGTTCTGCATCAATGCATTGCTAGCAACTTTTTGATTCATCAAATCCAACTACCATCATGATTCCATTCTATATCCAACTAAAAATGGACAATACTCGGCTAGACACCACCTTACAAATGTTCACAGAAAGAATAATCGAGTTATACACAAGTTGGTCCAGACAACCACGGGACATCTCTCTACATATATTGCCAAGTAAGATCCACCAACAAAGTTGTCCCTCCCTCAACATTCTAAATAACCCATATTTTGTATCAATTATTACATTTATGAGTGGCATATAAAGGGTGTGTTCAAGGCTCGCACTACAATTTCATAACTCTAAACATGGTTGAATATGAATGAGATTCATATTTTTTTGCGTTTACTAATTTGCTTATTGTAAACAAAGACAGCCTAAAGAGCATCTTCCCATGTCATAGCAAGAAAATTCCATATACATTATTAGAGCACATATTACAACTAAGATACCTTCCTCATCCGTAGATTTTCAGCCAGTTGCACTGAATCAATTGAAGGTTACTCCAAGAAGACCTGAATCCTGTCGCCCGCCGCTGTATCGGTAAAATCTAGCAGCAGTTTTCCTCCTACTCCCTCAGCTGCATCATCTAGCAGTTCTTTGATGTTTTTGTCTCCTAAAGCTGTGCTCCAAAACATAGATTTTTTTAGTTTTTAAAAATCGAAGCACGTGTTAAAAGAATATTGATATTAACTACTTGAAGTTTAACCATTAAAAAAATGAAAATAATAATACCTGGAACTATGTTTGTTAAACTATCCAGGGATCCAGCCTGAAAAAAAGGGGGGAAACAGAACTTGAAAATAAATCTTGCACTACATTTTACAATACAACTATGGCAGAGGAATAAAATTGAAAAATGCAACCAATTTGTGATTGTGGACTTGTATTCAGACATTCAAATACCAAAACGACAGCCATTTGACACAATATATTAAAAAATAAATAAATAAATAGATCCTCAATAAAAAAAAAAAAAACATGAACAATAGTATTTTTAAATCTCAAAATCATCATTTCTTCGTTCAATTTCTAAAAATGAAATGATGAGCAGAATATTGAACTTTCAAAATATTGAGACAAAAAACTGCATATACATTAACAAAATAATATATAAAGATGAAAACATAGTTCAATTGGTATAAAGTTTTATTTATGATCAAGAGGTCATTTTCTTTAATAGGAAACGAAAACTATTTCATTAATAAAATGAAAGAGTTACAAAGAGAAGGCCATTTAGGCTTGTTACAAGAGAGAAGAGGATGGATGAAGAAGAAAAGACCGCAGCAACCCTTCAGATTTAAAGTAACTGATGGGAGATCGTTCTGTGATTCCGAGCCGGTCTGTTAGGACCAGTCCGGACCGTAGAGATGAACCAGCTAGAGATGTCTACGGGCGGGGCAGGGCCGGGGAATGGCTACCCCATCCCCGTCCCTGCCACCAAATGTTCTGAACCTGTGAAGTTGGTTCAATTTTCAATTCTCTGCTAATTAGGGATTACCATACCAATCAGCAGCTTGGTATAACAGCAATGATAAACGTAAGGCTAAAGGAAGATAAAGATCAAGATGGCTGCATCACTAATTTTTGGGAAAAAATATTATACAGCATCAGATTAGCTGCCTGCTTCTTACATTTTTGGGATTAATAGACAGAGTGAACTCATTTGATTCCAAAAACAATATCAAAGGACATAAATATGATATTCATGAACACTTACAGGACTCCTAACATCAAGTTTCTCAAGTCCATCTGTTCCAGATATTTTGACCCTCAATCTCCGGGGTGAGATGCCAGAAGAGGGCTCCTTTGATCCATCTGCAAAAAAGTTTATGTATAAGACCGATATAATCACTTCGACAATTTTACATCAATGATCTTGGCCTTTCAGCTGTCGAACATTTCAACTGTAGGGTATGTATGCTGCTGCCCACTGGCAAAGAAGCTTACTTTATATCAAAAGAGGGCAGAACAAATAAATTGCTATGACATTTTAGGTCGGTGCAGAAATCGATTTTGGAACCAGAAAATCTTGACGGTCTGATCCTACAAATTTGGAAGTTATTTCTTAGGCAGGTGATCATCATGGATTTGAACTCATTACCTTTTAGTTACTTACGGCACTCTTAACAAATAGGCCACTCCAATTGATATATAATTATAAACACCAATTTGAAAAGAGATACAATCAGTTCAACCTTAATCAATAGTCTATTCAAGGTCAAGGAAACGAAGTAACTGTTAAAGACAAGTATTATATTCTTCAATCCTCTTGTAAAGCACGATAGATTCGCTTTGGGGTAAAAGATCTACATACCTCCTTGGGAAGGAAGACTAACAGCAGCAGTAGCATACTTCTCCTCTTCTTCGTAATAACTGTTGAAACCTAATATTTCCTTCATTTCTTCAAAAGAGGGCATGCATTCAGAAGGTATTCGACCTCCTTTAATTGCAAGCAGTGCATCCTGCAATAAGAGAACAGGTGACAATTTCCATTGATAATATGAAGTGTTTTTTTTTTATAGGAAACAGAAAATTTCCATTGATAATATGAAGTGTTATGTAAAAGGCAATGGTAAAAATACAAATAGAGCAATGGTTTTTCAACCTCTAGGCTCAAAGTAATATTATTTTAATTTAAGGCAACGGTTTCACATAGAATTTGGACGATAATAACAATTAAAAATGAAGTCATAGGAGGAGCTAAGGAGGATCTAGTTGATATTTTCTACAATTTCAATAAGCTTTTCAGGCATCTTATGAGTTTAGTTGGGTCATGATGAGAGAAGAAAATGTACACCAGAGAGATTCCTTTCCAAGAGGTTTTTGTAAGTGTCTTCCAACCAACCAAGAGGCTACGGGTTCGAATCCCCAACCAAAGCCAAGAACCATATATACTGAAAATAACCCTATGCCACAAAAAGTCAGCCTCGTAGAAAAGGATCACATTTCGCCAATGGGCGCTCATTATGCAAGCTAAAGTTATAACCTAAACCTATATGGTCCAATGGTATAGACATGACATCCCAATTTACTATGTGAGAAGATCTCATAAATTAGACACCATGTCATCACCTTCCTCAAAGCTTCATTGATTATTCTCCATTTACCCTAGTTCCCATGTTCCTACATTCCATGAAAGAAGCTACATCGAGTATGCTTTGAAAATTACAAAACAATCCTACCTGTCTTCTTGTAGTTTTTCCCTAATTATAATTCAGCTTGTACAACTTCATAGAATAACATGATTAATTCTCTTGAGCACATTATTGGTGTAAACAGACATGCTACCTGCATTGCTCGCATGGATACGCCCATCAAGGAGAGAGGATAAACAACAACCTTATATCCAATTTCTGCAAGTTCAAGAGGGCTGAGAATCGGAGTTTTCCCTCCTCCTTCAAGCATATTAGCCTAGAAAAGATAGAAGAAAAGTATTTGTCAACTATTTTTTTAATGACTTTTACATTTAAGGACATTAGAAAAATGGCATGTGCCAAAATTTAGGAAACTGAAGAAGCTAATAACAGATTTCTAATTATGCAAGATTTCAACTTGATTGGGTGGAATTCTGCAGTCTATGTGAAATTTGAGTCATTCAAAAACCTATTGCAATGTTGATTGACCAATGTTTTTAGAAGTGTGAGGCAAACTAAAGCAGAATGATCCTCTGGAGTTTAAACGCAAGGCACATATAAAAAGGCGAGGGCTTTTTTATTTGTAAAGTGCACAATAGAAAAATGTAAATACATTTTATATATATATATATAAAGAGAAACAATATTGCAAATAGTAAGATGACGAGAAGTAAAAGAAATTAGAGCTCTTATGAAGGATTGTAAGGAAAAATTATATAAGAATATTTCAAGAACATAAGTCATAAAAAACTTTCACTTAAAATCCACTAATTGTAGCATATAAGTCATGTGAAATGATTCACGTATTCACCATTTTGGTATGAGAAAGTCATTCAAATTACTTCACTTGCATCTTAATTCTTATAGCAATGAAATGCCAAACATACCATCTTAGGTACTTCAGGAGAGACTTTGCAGAAAGCCTTCATCTCTTCTACTGACGCTAGTGCATCAATAAAAAGAATGTCAGCTCCAGCATCAGCAAAGGCCTTTGTCCTCCACAGTGCTTCATCAAGTGACACAGCTTGTCGAGAATCGGTACGAGCCACAATCACAATGTCAGAGCCACTTTCTTTTCGAGCATCAACAGCTGCTCTTATACACGACACTGCTTCCTCCCTAGATAACACTTTCCTGCCTCGTGTATGTCCGCAAGCTTTTGGTGATACCTTGCCATTATAATCTTTTTGTCAACCAATGGATCGTAAATAACTAAGACCCTGTTTGATAACCATTTGGTTTTTGAAATATAAGCTTATTTTTAATCAAATTCTCTACAATACCTTCTATATTTCCTACCATATATCCATTTTCCCTTTTTTTTCTTTTGATATTACAACAATTGGGGGTGGGGGACTCGAACCCAAGACCTCTTTGTCATTAGGTATACACTGATACCGTTGAGCTACTGCTCTTAAGAAAATATGTGAATGCTAACCAAAATTCAAAAAAGAAACAAGCTATCCGGAAGCTATAAAACTTTAATTTGGTTTCTAAAAATATAGATATTCAAGTAAGAAAAAACAAACAGTTATGGTATGGTAGGCATAAATTTGAAAAAAATAAAAAACTAAAAACAAAATGGTTATCAAACCGGACTTAAGTTATTTCTTCAACACAAAATCAAATTTTACTTAAAAGCAAAAAACAACGACAAGACGCTGTAAAAGAACCTGATCTTCAAGAAGGATCCCGGCAAAGCCGGCTCGAATAAACCCTTTAATAGTTCTCTTTACATTCATTGCATTCCCATATCCATTATCGCCATCTCCAATAACAGGAATCGACACAGCTTCAGTAATTTGAATCCCCTGATCCAGCATTTCCCCATACGACAAAAACCCAGTATCGGGCAGTGCCAATCTAGAAGCGGAAATCGAAAATCCTAGAAAAAGGCGAAAAAAGTAATGTTAATAATCAATTAGGGGAATCATTTGAATACATGATAGAAATTTAAAATCCAGACCGCTGGTAAAGCAGTATGAGAATCCAGCTCTCTGGATGAGCTTGGCGCTGAGAGCATCGAAGCAGGCAGGGCCGAGATGAACGCCGGGCGAATCCAGGATCGATCGAAGCGCCTTCGCCGCTGGATTTGCGCCCATAATTCCACACTTCACAAGCTTCTTCTCCAAAACCCTACAAGATTATGGATGCAAATACAATGCCCAGTGTGGAGTGGACTAGGGGTGTTCATACATTCTCCGAAAACCGATCCGACCGACCGAAACCGACCGATTTTGGGTCGGTCGGTTTTCAATCTTAGGCGGTCGGTGTCGGTTAATACCCTTCAAAAACCGAAAGTCGGTCGGTCGGTTAATTAATTTTAAAAATCCCGACCCACCGACCGAATATTTGATATACTCAATTCTTCAAATTAATTCCTAATTTTTTTCATCCTTTGTACTTTAGATAACTAAAATATGTAAATGACTATGTAGGACAAAATATTATTATAAATTTATGCCAATAAATAGATAACTAAAATATATAAATCAAAGATTTTTTTTTTAATTAAAAAAAATATTAACCGAATTAACCGACCGCCTTCACCGACCGATCGAAATTTAAAAAAAAAAA
>JBBMEF010000023.1:10962558-10980497 GCA_037832685.1 Sicyos baderoa
CGCTTGACAACAGACGACGGAGCCTGAAAAAGAGAGAAAAAATAAACAGGCATACTTGCAAGCGTAGCTTGAATCAACGTATGACGGCCGCCTTTTGAAATAAAAGCATACTTCCAATTATGGAGCTTCTTTTCCATTCGTTCAAAAATAGGGTTCCAGAAAGAAACCGCTCGGTGGTTACCCCCCAGTGGAAGGCCCAAGTAGGATGCAGGCCAAGTACCTTGTTTGCAGCCAAAACGAGATACAATCCAATCCAAAGAAGAAGGATCAACATGGATCCCAATAAATTCACTCTTGCTCAGATTAACTTTAAGACCAGAGGCAAGTTCGAAAATTTTAATCACCCTAAACAGCCATTCAAGAGCATGGTTATCAGACGAGGAGAACAACAAATATATTTGTGACTGTCCAAGCCAGCTTGTGTGTACCTTGACTAATAAATAATATATACAAGGAATGCATAACTTCACTATTTTAAATTTTCTCTGCTAATGAAAATAGAATACAGTCAGCAAAATTGGCAGTCGATATCAAGAATATTCAGCAGCTTGTATCTACACAAATTTGCATAATATGCTAGTACGGCATGTGAAGAAACAAGATCGTGCTCATAGCTACTTAGGGAGTGTTTAGGACAAGGAGAATGAGAATGATTATAGGGAGGATGAGAACTAAGGGAGAATATAGAGTAGAATGATTATGGAAGAAGATGGTTATGTATAGAGTCATTACTTATATTTGGGTGAAGAGAATAATTATGAGGAAAATTAAATAGTAAGTATAGTGAGAGTGAATAATAGTCCTGGGAAGAAAATAAAAGTAGTTGTGGGAAAAATAAAAAGTGACTATGAGAATAAAAAAGTGGTTATGGGAAAATGAGATTATGGGGAGAATGATTTTCGGTGGCTCAAACATGGGTAAGAGGATCACTCTCCTCATAACCATTCACATTCTCTTTGTCCCAAACACCCCAACAGTGATCCTGGATTTACTTTTAATATTGTTTTGAATATGATGTGGACACATTTGCTCGACAAACACAATTTTAAAAGACACTAGAAGGACATTTAATCTTTAATACTTACAGGAATCCTAACATCAAGTCTCTCAAATCCATCTCTTCCCGTTATTTTGACTCGCAATCTCCGTGACCAGATACCAGAAAAGGGGCCTTTTGATCCATCTGCATCATAGCTTCTGTATATCTCAGGAGTAATCACTTCGACGACTGGACCTTGAGGATTTTGGTTTTTCTTTTCTGAATCAACTTCAACCTTCCGTTGAAGACTGTTAATGCTACTGCTCACTGACAAAACAACCTTAATATGAAGTGACAATAGAATAAATATACTACAATAATTTAAGTCAAGTATGCTACTGCCCACAGAGAAAGATTAGGATATAAGGAAACAGAAAATCTTTGCCAAATATAATTACATTATAAAAAAATGTGAAACTTATATTTTATAATTTTCAGCAAAAAAAGATCTATCATAACATTGTCCTATTCTACCTCGGGAGAACAAAAAACCAAGCAAAGTAATACGAGCTAGCATTTACGATATGCAAAACAAGTTCGTCGGGGCTTAATGTAGATTGGCTGCAGCAAATACATAACTTTTTATTTTCTAAGAGAACCAAAATTTATTTGAATAAGAAAACAAAATCTTGCCGAAGAAGTTGGATGAGCCTAAAAAGGGAATAAGGAAACGATTTGGTTAATACATATGGTATGGTTAATTAACACCAATAGATATGAAATAAAAAGTTGGACATCAATTATTTGTCAATTCGAAATGGGCAGTTGAGCCTATTGGTGGAGGCAAGTATTTTATCATCCAATAACATTAGCCTCCTAATTGGCAAAGGCAAGTATATGACAGAGAATGAAGGAGGGAGGGAGAAATTGTTCCCCTGTTTTTTTTTTTGAGTTAAAAAAAGTGTAGACAAAATTACGATTCCTAAGGTTTCCTTCTTTTCCTTTTTTTTTCTTTTATTTTTTGGGTAAAAAACAAAACTTGGAACAAAGAAAGAATCCAAGAGCATACAAAAAACACGCCATAAGGAGCATATAAAAAACAAGCTCAAAAGAAGGTTTACTTCTTGTTTTCTTATTTTATATACACTTGTGAGTGTTCGCCCAGCTAACACAACTAATCTCACAGACAACCACCAAATCATATATATTTAGTTGTCAAGTAGAAAATTAATTTCTAGGTGGATGACCATCATAGTTTGAATTCACTCCCTCTTAGTTTGCCAAGGCCCTTTGACCACAAGGTCAACCAAAGATGGTTGGTTTCCTTCTAATTGCTCTCTCCTAAATTTCAAAATTGAAAGATTATATATATATATAAGATAGCAAGGATGTACAACTTTGCTACTCTTTTTAAAAACTTCTTGCTCGGCCCGTAAAGTACAAACCTTTTATTGAAGGCTGGCTAACAGCAGAAGCATATTTCTTCTCTTCTTCATAATAAGAGTTGAAACCCAATATTTCCTTCATCTCTCCAAAAGTTGGCAAGGTTCCAGGAGAAGGCAATCGGCCTCCTTTAATTGCAAGCAGTGCATCCTGCAAGTAATAAAATGTTGGGAACAACTATAACATCCTGACTTTTCTTCTAAGGTAACCTATTCATGTTAAATTTTTAAGTATTTAGCTGGTTTTTCTTTTCAGGTTTTTGTTTCAATTAGAATGCTTCTATTCTTCCTTTACATTTTCTCGGATTGTACTTATTTTTAAACCGCTTTCTTATTCACTCCTCCATGAAGTTTATGTCTATGAGTGTGTTAGTCTCTTTTCATTTCTGGTTAAAAAAAGTTAAATCACTCAAGAGTCAATGACTAACAAACAAAAAAAAAAAAGAATTAAAGAAATAACTTGAGAGGAAACTTAAATTAAGATTTCCAATAATACCTTCATGTTTAATGGAATTTCAACATATATGAAAGCAACTACATAGTTTATCCCTTTTCTAAAGTCTTCTTTCAAAAAAAAAAAAAAAAAAACAAGTACCTTCTCAGTCCATAAATTAAGAAATTTCAACTTGAAACCTATGCTATGCATCTCCCTGGAGGAATTGCCTTCGTCGTCTAATAGGCAACAAATCTTTCATTGATTTTATGAGAAGTAAAAAGAAACCCAATGGAGGGAGATTACGAGAAGGCACTCAAACTGGCGTTGATGACAAAAGAATCATAATTATAAAATACAGCAAATAGGGTACACCAAGTAGAATAGAAACATTAAATTAGCTATAATCCAAATCTGTTCCTAATCTTTTTTCTTGTCTTACGAAATTCTGGATTTTCTTTCATGGAATTAGTGTTTCCACCCACAATTTGTATTAATCGTTTAATATTGTGTTTGTGTTGTGTCATATGATAAATGTTTTTACGCACATAATAGGTGAAGAAATGTTATACCTGCATTGCTCGAATGGATACGCCAACCAATGAAAGAGGGTAAGCAACAATTTTATATCCAATTTCCTCCAGTTCAAGGGGATTGTAAATGGGTGTCTTTCCTCCTCCTTCAAGCATATTGGCCTACACAAAAGTAGAAGAGACATTGACTGAGATATCATGAATAATGTGTGTCCTAAATGTACATAAACTTAACAACCAACATATAGCCTGGAAAAACATATACAATTTTTTTCCTAAACAATGATCTAATGTGACTCCTGTTGGAATCTCACCAGCTTTCAAGGGATTTTATTTCCTACCCTCCATGAAACTATAGCGATATAATCCACCTTAGAAAATTGGCTTCCTTATCCTTGTATATATATTTTGTTTCTTTAATCAGTCAGTCTTCCACATTTTTTAAATTTCTCATTTCTCCTTATTTGCATGTATATGCCCCTTTTGTGTCCTGCTTTTTTCAATAAATAATGGGGGCAAAAAAGAATAAAGAAATTCTCTTCCTTCATTATCACTCTCCTATTTTGTTCTAAAATTACAGACTAATCAGATAAAGGAAGACAATTCCAATATAAGAACCCCTACCAAGTCTCAAACTAGGCTACCAACTCTTAACACGCATGCCACCAAAAGTTAAAAATAAGAAATACTGTCAAGTCTGATTGAGACCGAGAGTTTTTTGTAATTGTTTAACTGTTAATGTCGTGAAAATACAAGTGTCTGAAAATGCATAAAAAAAATATCAATGGTATTGCCATGCGCTGAACAACCATTCCTTTATTCAAAATTATAGCTTCATCGGTTAAATGGTCAAGTCTATTAGTGATTCCAATCTGCATTAATCATAAAAACATGTTGTTTTGAAAGGTGAAAAACTCACTTGAAGACTCTGCATTTGAAACATTTAAAATGAACTTTTATTTCAATCATTCATGCAATAAACATTTTCTATATGAGAGATGAATGCAAATTGCTTGAGTGGTATTTTCTGGTCAGGAAGTCGAAAGATACCATTTTGGGAACTTTGGGCGAGATTTTACAAAAGGCCTCCATCTCCTCTTTTGAAGCTAGTGCATCAATGAAAAGAACATCAGCTCCAGCATCAGCAAAGGCCCTTGCTCTCCACAGTGATTCGTTAAGCGACACTGCTTGACGAGAATCAGTGCGAGCTACAATGACAATGTCAGAACCGCTTTCTTTTCTAGCATCAACAGCTGCTTTTATCCGCAACACAGCCTCCTCTCTAGATACCACTTTCCTACCTTGTGTATGGCCACAAGCTTTTGGAGATACCTTGCCATGATAATCTTGTAAGCAACAAAAGTGACCCTAGATAACTGATAAAATTCTATGACGAGACTAAATACTTTATCGAACGAAAATGCTAGTTAATGTATCAAAATGATTAAAAACAAAATTACTGAAAAATAAATAGACAGTTCATAACTTTCAAACTAAATTAGAACAATTAAAACAGATCAAAGAAAAAACAATTCTACAGTGCCATATAGGCCATTTAGAACAATTAAAACAGATAAAAGAAGAAACAATTCTAACTAAGAGAACAATATAGCTATATATAAAGTGAATGCAGAATTGCTATAAAAGAACCTGATCTTCGAGGATGATCCCCGCAAAGCCTGCTCGAATATATCCTTTAACAGTCCTCTTCACATTCATTGCATTGCCATATCCATTATCACCATCCCCAATAACTGGAATTGATACTGATTGAGTGATAAGCTGCCCTTGATCCAACATTTCACCATATGACATGAAACCTGTATCTGGCAATGCCAGTCTAGCAGCCGATATAGAAAATCCTGCAAATTCAAATCACACCAGCTTCCAATGAATGCAGATAAGAATTTCACTATATAAAATCCTTGACCATACTTGTTTTTATTGAAACTGGGTAACCACGCCCGAATGAAGACACGGGAGGTGTCTACAAATTAATGTCACAGATAAGTCTCAAACCTAGGATCTCGAGGGGAGCACACCTTCAAAGTCCAAGTCTTCAACCAACTGCGCCACCCCTTGGGGACAAATCCTTAACCATACTAAAAATGCCTTCGAGAACGCTAACAGCAACAAACTAACATATTCGACTAAAAATCAACTCTACGGCCGGATTTCCAAAACTTCAAATTAATTTCTCACATACCCTATATTTGTGTACATGGTCCGGGTTGCATTCAATTAGGAGAATTTCTTCGACAAATTCAAATTTTTGGGTTGGTCAAACAGCTAACTGTATGGATTAGAGCAACCCAACCAATCCAATTTATATATTTTCGGGTTGGGTTGGGTTGAATTCTCGAGTTGTGTTAATTTTCTTTTTCCTCTATGAGACTCACTCATAGCCCGTAAATATGTAAAAACAAAAATGCATGTTACTAGTATAACCTAGGTTACCTATCTTATTAAGGCATGTTTCTTACCAATATCTATCCTAAGAATTTATCTTATCAATTAATCTTACACAAATATTTTTTTAGATTCGTGAGTGTCCAAGCGAGCATATACGCAAATTGACTATTCTCACGGGACATACCTTCAGACCTTACAACATTTGGATGTCAAGTCTGTAGATGGCGACAATGGAATCCATCACTTGTTACTTAGTTGGGACACTGTTGACCAGTAGGTCAATTTTAAGCAAATATATCTAATATTATTATTAGTTTGGATTGGTTAACTCGGATTTATCCCAATGAAAAATTATAAAATCATATGTTATTAAAACGAAAATCAACAATTGAATCAAAAAACTAAAACAAATAACGAAAAGGTGAGAGAAGAAGAAACAAAAACAACATACGAAATTTACATGGTTCACTAATGTTGTGTTAGCTAGTCCATAGGGAATAATGATCATCATAAACTATTAGGGACCGGGTTTAATTGAGCTTATATATGCGTTCTCATTAAACCCTAATTACAGAATGCTTAAACTTGATTAGAATGCGTTGCAGAAACATGATGGTATGCGGAGTGCGGTCATGCAATAGAATGCTGAATGCACAAAAGCGTTTTCGCAACGGGGGTGTTGCCTCCGCACCCGGTCAGCGAGACTCCCGACTAACTAAACATAATTGATAATACAACATCATAACTCACAACCTAAAGAAAATTATAATCCAACTCAAACTCACACTCACACATTAAAAAGAGCAAAAGAGAGAAACTGACCGCTGGTAAAGCAGTAGAGAAATCCAGCTCTCTCGACAAGCTTAGCGCTGAGAGCATCGAAACAAGCGGGGCCTTGATGGACGCCAGGCATCTCCAGAATCCTCCGCAGCGCCTTTGCCGGAGATCCATCCACAAATTCATCGCCGTTTCTACCTGACATCGCTGTGATTCGATTGAGCCGCCTCTGATTCGTATGCCTGGACACGCAGATTGTCCGTTTGATTGACGGCGGCCATGAGCGAGGTTGATGAACTGAATGGGGCTGCGACCAAGGAAACTGGAGGCGGAGCGATGAACTGTGAGGGAATGAAGGTGAGAGACCGCCATTTTTACTCGCCACTGAGAGCTTCATCGGAGATTTTTTGATGAAATTGGCTCACAGAAAATTGGCTTCATCGCCATTAAATAAAAGCTCTTAACCAATTAACCAACATGCGTCTAAAAATTAATTTCTCTTTTTGTTATGCCGTTTGTTATTTATCCATTTCAACTCCTCGAGCCTATAACTTGTTATTTAACTCTCGTTATTTGAAAGTAGTCGTGTCCTAATTTATATTAAAAAAACAAACAACAATAATCTTTAGTCAAAACTCTTAGACCCCGTTTGATAATCTTTGGTTTTTTGTTTTTGGTTTATGAAATTTAAACCTATTCTCATTCAAATTTACTACAATGTCTTCTATCTTTCCTATATTATATCTATCTTTCCACAAGAAAGTAGAGAATACTAACCAACTTTTAAAAACAAAAAAATAGCTTCAAAAAGTTTGTTTTTGTTTTTAAAAATTGGTTAGCATCCCCTACTTTTTTAAGGAAAGATGGATAAATTGTAGAAATGGTGGAAGACATGGTAGTAAATTTGAATAAGAATAGTTTTAAATTTCAAAAACATAAAACAAAAAACCAAATGGTTATCAAACGGGGCCTTAGATATCCATTTTTCAAGAAGAATAAAAACTTCTTTTTTTTGTTGTTCTTTACATTCAGAAGTATAACTCCACATCTTTTTCTCATAAGTCGTACATATTTTTGTTGGTCGATGCGATTATTATAAATATGTATAAAGTTCTATTAAAAAATAGTTGAGAATAATAAATACTTTTGAGGATTGTATTTTAATTATAGCATTTCATGCGTAGAAGATTAGGGTGAGTTATTTATTTATGTGTCAGTCAACTAATTCATACCCATAAACAAACAGTGGTTGCTATTTGTGCTTGCTTTTTTATTTTTATAATTTTTTATTTTATAATTTTGATATTCGTGATTGTTTAGATCGGCTTGCGTGCACCTCGACTAATGTCACGGGATATACTATCCCTGACCCTACAACATTTGGATGTCAAGAAAATTAGTAAGAAATTAATTGCTAGATAGGTGAACACCATAAAATTTGAACTCATCATCTTATGCATACTAATTGAGCTATTAGATGATAGTTTTATTTCTATAATTAATTCGTGCAAATGTGACTACTAATATCTTCACGTTGCAATTAAACTTCCTATGAATTAGGGATTTTTGGAACTTTAGTTCTCGAAGAGTGGAGTTTTATTGATTGAATCCAATTCTATTTTCTATCCATTTCCATAATCATTTGAAGGATGTAATAATTTGTTTTATCCAATAAATTTTTTATTCAAGATACAAAACCTATAATCTAATTTAAAAATAAAAAGTGAAAATTAACTTTTGAAAAATGTCACCTTCAAAAAAAAAAAAAAAAAAAATACTCAAGTCACATTTTTCCTTTTTTTTTTAAGTCACATTTTTCTTTTATGTTTTAAAAAGTTGAGCCGACAAATTGTTCGTTGATAAATAATTCTTAAGGTGGATAGTAGAAATTAAACTTTTTAAAATAATAATATAGACCAAATTGAAATGTACACAAAAATTTATGGAGAATTTGCATATATTATAATAAGATAAAAAAATTGAATAAATAACAATTTTTTAAAAATATTTACCAATATAGCAAAATTAGATTTATAGACTCCATCAATAGTGTCTGATAGACTACATCATTAGTGTCCGATAGACTCCATCAATAGACTCCATCGATAGTGTTTGATAGAATCCATCAATAGTGTTTGATAAAGTCTATAAAAAAAAAGTTGCTATATTTACAATATTTTTAAAAATTTGCTATAATTCTAATATAGAGTATCAAATTTGCTATACAGTGCAAATTTCCAAAATTTATTGATATTTTAGTATAAATTGTCCTACTTATTTATTACATAATTGTATATTACATTTAAAAAAAAAAAACAATAAAATGAATACATTTTATTTGATTTACTACCTTCCAAAAATATTTTCAACACAGCTTGTTTTGTCTAGTTTAAAAAAACCTTCTTCCAAAAAAAAAAAAAAACCCTTTTGTCTTGGCATGAATTTGTGTACTATGTTAAAACAAACACATGTGTGGAGTTTATCTTGCCTCTCTGTCACTTTTGTACTTCACAGTTACACCTTAAAAAAAAAAAAAAAAAAACTAAAACAAAAATATGTGGTCCAAAAAAGTATGTCACATTTTGATTTTATATTTTTGTTTCTTTTCCTAATATAACTATAAACTAATTCTGATGCAAATACAAATAATTATCGAGCTATAAATATGTGTCTATGAATCAATAGATTATGTATTCATTAAGTAGAACTAAGTAAAAAATAAAATAATTTTAATTAAAATTGATTTAATAATAATAGATATGATGCAAATAGAAAATGTGTAAAGGGAATATATTTCTAAAACTAATTAATAGAAGTTAATGAAAAAAATTACAATTATTAAAAGAAGATATTTTAATTTTAAAGTTTCTTATCAAATACATAGGTAGCACAATAATTTAAGGGAATTTGCACTATATAGTAAATTTCCTACACTATATTAGAATTATAGTAACTTTTTAAAAATATTGTAAATATAGCAACTTTTTAAAAATATTGTAAATATAGCAACTTTTTAAAAATATTGTAAATATAGTAACTTTTTAAAAATATTATAAATATAGCAACTTTTTTTTGATAGACTTTATCAAACACTATCGATGGAGTCTATCAGACACTATTAATGAAGTTTATAAATTTAATTTTGCTATATTTACAAATATTTTCAAAAAATTACTATTTATTCAATTTTTTTTATCTTATTATAATATACATGCAAATTTCTAGTAATTTTATTATTTGATACTAAAAAAAAAAAATTGTAGAAAGATATTTGAAAATTAAGACAATATATAAACGGAAATGATTGACCCATTTGTCAATTTTCGACATTTATTAAACTGAAATTTCTGACTCAAAAAAAAAAAAAAAAAAACACAGAGATTTCTGAACACATTTGTCGATCTTCCCTTTTCCGAGTTCGAATCTCGATGGTCAATTCGCCCTTCGAATTATTCGCAGAGACCAATATCAATCTCAGCTTGGTTCGATTTTGATCTATTTCTCCCATGGCGATCACTGTAGCGTCTTCACTTACCTTCGGTAATTGCAACCATTCGCTTCTTTTTTATGTATTGAATTCATTCTTTGCATTTGGGCATTTGTTCATAGAGAGGATCATCGATTGTCCATTTTTATATTGTTTTTTTGAATACCCACTTGCTGATTTTTTGTGATGGGTTGGTTTTGTTTGATTTGGGTGAACAATTTGATGGATTTTTGTTATGTTTTCGTCTTGGAGTTTTGATTTTGTTCATATATTTGTTAAGGGCTTAGAGATTTTGACCTTTAGAAGCTCTTGCTTGTCTATCTGGGGATTTCTGTTTTGTCAACCACCACCATGTGGATTTTCCATCAGGGCATTGCTTTTTATCAACCATCCGAACCCGAAGTTTTTAACTGATTGAAAGTAGGGTTAGACAATATGTCCCGCATAAACTGACTGGACAGTCACGTATATATTTTGAAAAAAAGGATAGAAAGTCATGCAACCGAAAACAAGTTAGTCTCGAACCTGGGACCTTGAAGGGAGCATACCTTCAAAGCCCAAGTTTCAACCATTGTGCCACCCTTTAGGGACCTTGTACATGACTATTGATTTTTGACTTGGTTACAACTTCAAGTTTTGTGATCATGAGTTTCTTTTCATTTGACATTGTGTTGTGGTTGGGCTGTTCAATGCGAGTCCTGCATTTTGTAGCTTTTGTTTTGAGTTTTGTTCCTCACCTCCGCTTCCCACTTTTTTAATGTCATACAGAAGGGGCTTGTTGCTCGACGTCATATGCATTCACAAGCCATTGGAAGAGATCTTCTTTTGATGTTAGGTGAGTTTATGATATTGGCAGGTTATGATCTGTTGTAGCTCGTTGTCAATCTGGCCGTATAAAGAATGCAATTCTTTAATTTGTTGGTGCTATTTATCTTATACATGCAAGAAAACCTTTTGGTTGCATGGAAAATAGAAGGGTATAATTGAGGACATAATTTTTTTTTGATATGTGTGACTGTCCGGGCCAGCTTGCACGCACCTCGACTAATGTCACGAGACATACCGCTGACCTTACAACATTTGGATGTCATGAAAACTTGTAGGAAATTAATTCCTAAGTAGGTGGCCACCATGGATTGAACCCATCACCTTAAGCACTCCAAAGCTCTCTTGGACCACTTGAGCCACTCCTTGATGATTAATTGAGGATTAGAGATCTTGGGAGGTGGTTTGGTTCTAGGCTCTAGCCAGGTTTAATGCCTCTTTTGGGCATTTGTTACCAAGGATGATTTTTTTTTTTTTGTAATTATTCATTAGTTCTTATTCTGTTAGATTGAAACCCCTTTGCACTGCATTTTTGTTGGCCTATTCTTTGTTGGGATGGTTCCTGATCTCTTTTTGGCTCTCTTGTATTCTTTAATTTTTATCTAATGAAAGTTTGGTTTCTCAACTGAAAAATGGAAGAAAATAAAAGAAAACATCTATGAAGTCTCATGGGGTAAATTTTTGGTTGTGAAAAAATATATCAGAATGAATTTCCTTTTTAACATTGTCTCTAGGAAAGAGGTCTTTTGATATTATGACTTTAGCTTATCATTTTGAGTTTATGAATTGAATATCTGTTTCTTGTTTCGGTGGTAATTAGTGGCAGAAACTCATTATTTGGATCAACAGAATTACATTGGTTGTCTAAGGGACGTGACCATGGCTTGTCAAGAGTTGCAGTTTCTGCTGATTATTCAGATTCAGTTCCAGATTCATCAAGTTATTTGACTAACAAAGGTTATCATCCTCTTGAAGATCTAAAAGTTTGCAAAAAAGCGCGGACTACTGAACTCACTGCTGCACAAGTAGCAAGAACAACTGTGGAGGTTTAGAGTGATGGACCCTGTCTTTTCTCTCGATCGTGTTTATTATTATTATTATGAATAAAATAGAAGTGAGCTGACATGTGGTTAATGGAAATTGTTGTTTACTATGAAAATAACATTAAGGTAGAATCAAGTATGGTTTCACCTCATGACCTTGTCCAATCATATTTTTTATTTTCTTTCCTTTTCCCCTTCTATTAGGCGAATAGCAATGCTTTGCTATTATTTCCTGGAGCTGTGCACTGTGAACCACATGAACAAGTATCGTGGGATGATTTTCACTACGTTATTGACAATTATGGAGGTTTTTTATTTCTTTTCACTATTTTATTGATTTTCTCTTGTTAATGGTTTTCTATTTGTATGGATGCTCATACTGTAGCTTAGATGCTGAATCAAACTTGGTAATATTTTATTCTGTTCAGATTTGTATTTTGCAATTTTTGATCCTATGAGCATTTTAGAAGATCTCGGAGCATCTAGTCCCATGGTGAGTAGCTACATGTAGATTTATTATTGAAATGTATTAATAAATAAAGGTTAGGTTAAATGTTTTAGATCTACGCGTACCATTGTTATGCATTGCTTTTAAATGTTAGAAGCTTGTGGAGCACCTAATCCCGTGGTAAAGATCTTACCCGAATATGGCAGGGAGATTATAGTATTTACATGACTTCTTCACCCGCAGAACGCTTTAATTGGAATGGACCTGCAAATGTATGAGAGTAGGAAGATAATTGGAGATTATAATGCGGCAGATGGTGATACTGCTCAATTATATTATGACTATATTGAGGTAAATATCTAGTTGCTTTGTTTAAGTTCAGAGCTTTCTGATTTTCCTTTTCCTTTTCCTTTTTCTTTTTCTTTTTCCAATTCATTTATATTATAGAGTTAATGTTGCCACATTTCTATTGGCCATAAAGGCAATGGAAGCCGAATTGATCGAAAATTCAGTTGACTGGGGAGTTTCAGATGTTTCTAGATTGGTTCATCCTATATATTTTGCCAAGTGCTTGGATAAGGTGATTGTCACTGATACCTTGTTATTGTTATAACATGTACAATACATACTACTGTAAATAACTTGGTTATTAGTCAATTTTACCTTCATTATTAACTTTATCTCTTCTTAATATCCCATCGTACTCCTAGGAAAGTTCGATCGACTTTTTATTAAATGTTTGCTACCTATAGGCTATCAATATGGAATATGAAAAAAAGATGAAGCATCCTTCAAATGGAGTTTCCATTATGGGATGTCTCAGACCTGCATACGACGATGAAGTATCTTATATAAGAACGCTATCGTGCTTTGAAGGAAGTGAAGACAATTCAGAATGGGAAGGTAACCTACTCATTATGATGAAAAAACAGTGACTAGAAAACAAAACTGCTTCTGTTTTAAAGCCATTGAATTGAATGGTTGAATGGAGTAATGGGGTGACATTTTCAAACTTTATTTTATTGTTAGTGATGGTAAAAGTAAATGCCCTCAAGTTAGAAGATATTAATAGGAATATAGGATACATAGTTATGTATAGGATGACTAGTGCAAGATCTTACTCCTTATGTTTTATAGGTAAGAATGGTTATTTATATTTTAACAGAAGGAATACCCCAACCATTAGTTCTGGATGTAGGATCCATTCCTGAATCCTCCTGTTATAATAATATGCCTGGAATGGAATTGTCCCTAAGGGTGGCACAGTGGTTGAAGACTTGGGGTTTGAAGGTATGTTCCCTTCAAGGTCCTAGGTTCGAAACTCAGCTGTAACATTACTCCTTTGATGTCTCCGGTGCCTGGCCTACGGACGGGCGTGGAATCTGTGCTTGTGGTTTTGAATCGGAGTTTGATTTATGAGAAATACCAGAAGGTTTTACATTTTAACGGTTTTTATTTTTCCTTTTGGTATAAACAGAACAGTTTATGATTCATCACTCTATGTTAAAGTATATATTTCCACACTTAGCTTCTAAGCATTATTGTCTTTTGGTTGATGAATTCTTCCTAGTCACCTCTTTTTTAACCTCAGGCTCAGAAGACGAAACCTTGAGCTTCGAGTCGAATAGTGATAGTAGCAGCCAAAAATCCACTTTTTACAAGTTGGAGATAATGAGAATTGAGCTCTTCTCTATGTACGGAGTCCAGGTGTGTATATCATGATCTGCAGTAGTAGTAACTAGTAATATCACAAGAACGATTCTATTGGCTATTTATCATATTTTTTTTAGTACATGTCGGGGAAGGGAGATAAATACCAATTCTCGGGATCGAACTTGTAACGCTGGTGTTGAACGAGTTTACAACCAAACAATGAAACCATTGCGCCACTGACCCATTTGGTGGCTATTTATCATATAAATAGTGGAATATGAAGGAAAAGTTTAATAAAGAAGAGAGTCACCAAAATGGAAGTGTAGACATGAACAGATTTAGCATAAAGCCAAAGGAGAACAAAAATAATTCAGAAACTTCTTGCATTGTTAACTTAGACATGCTATTTTTCATGGCTTTTGCAGTCTGAAATTAGATTGCGAGATTTTCAAGATGCTGAACCTGATATTCTTAGGCACGCTTCTAAAATACTTGTAGATCGTTTTAGTGAGAGAGGTATTAGTTGCAATATTGCCCTTAAAGCTCTTTGCAAAAAGAGGGGTCTTCATGTTGAGGTAATTTATTTTTTTTTCATTATGTTTGTTATGATGTTTTGCGAACATTTATTTTCTTATAATTTTATTTATAATATGACAACTAGTTTATCAGTACAAAAGTTTGACCCATCTAAGAATTTTTAAAATTAGTTTACTAAGGAGTTTCCTTGTAGTAGGTCTCTTAGAGGTTATGAATTCATCCATGGTGGCCACATATTTCGAATTTAATTTCCTACGAGGTATCTTGACAATAAAATGTAGTAGGGTCAAAACAGTTGTAAAAAAAAAGACAGTAGTCAAGGGGCACATAAGTTGACCGAGACAATCACCTCACTTAAAAAAAAAAGTTGTCACCTTGGGATTTTATTATCAATATTGGTTCAAGAAACACTGTACTTTTATTATCTTGGTGTAAAAAGTATCCTCATGGCTATATATATATGTGTATATATATATATTGCAAATCTTTTGAATAGGGTCTCCCTATTTGTAGTTCTCGGTAAATCCTTTAGACAGGATCTCCTGCCTTTTTCTTCTTTTTTTTGCAACTGGGAAATCAAAACTTCATTCCACTATATCGGGGGCTAACCACGCTCGTCCCTAATCCAGGCATCGGGAGACGTCGAAGGAATTGAGACACGGGAAATGTCTACAAATTAATGTTATAAGTGAGTCTCAAACTTGAGACCTAGAGAGGAGCACACCTTCAAAACCCAAGCCTTCAATCACCCACCCTTTGGGGACCTTCTTTTTTGTAACTTATGTCATCGATGAAATTAATTAAAAATTGTTTCTCTCTCAAAAATAATTTTGGTGCCTTGTGGGTGTTTGAGTTTGTTTATGCATATCTCGAATAATCTCACAAGAACGACGTACCAGGTTTGTTTTCCAAGAAAATTCATAGGATATAAAATCCCAAGTAAATGTAGGTGTTTACCCAGGCTTGAACCTTTTCCTCCAAGTCCTTTACTTTTTCATAGTCCCCTAACGATTACTAGGCCAGCACTTATTCAATCCGCACTCGCTGCGAGCATGGAATGATGTTTTTCTTGGTCAGTTTAGGAAGGCATATGTCACCTTGATGCATCTGATCGAAAATAGACTGACTAGAAGATTTTGCCTAGAGCAATACTTACCTCCTTATTTCTCTTTTGTCTAATTAGAGTTAGAAAAATTACTGCAGTTATGATAGTTTATGATATGTGCTGCTTTTCAGGATGCTACTCTGATCGGAGTCGATACTCTTGGCATGGATGTGAGGGTATGTATCGGAACAGAAGTACGCACCCTCCGATTTCCTTTTAAAATCCGGGTAAACTATCTGCAGATTTCTGGTTTACCTCGAGTTTTAATGAACATTTTTCCTTTAAGCTAGCTGTTTAAGGGTACATTATCCATTTGTCCATGTTATTGTAGGCAACATCTCAAGGTGCAGCAGAGAAGCAGATTCAGCAACTCTTGTTCCCACGATCTCGTCGAAAAAAATTAGGATTGAGAGATATTGTAAGTTGTTAGCAGTTAGCACACACCCTGTAAGGTTATTTTGAGATTTGGAGGATCTTAGAAATAAATTTCTTTACTTAAGGCACTTTTTTACTTAAACTGTGATAAAACATTAGTCTTAGTTTCAGAGCTGTATAGTTGAAGTTTTGATAATTTATCATCTTTTTTTTTAATGGTTTCCCTTGTATGCCCTTACTTTTACTTGGTAGTGTACCCTCTGAATTCTCTTGGAGATTCATTCTCATTGATATTACTTGACTAATTAAGGGCTGCTAAAAAATGGTTAACAAATGGAGATAAAGTTATTATCAAACGAGACCTTAGATAATTATTTTGCGAGATAAAAATGTTAGAATAATATTATTTTAAATATTAATACAATTTTCATTAAGACTACTATCTTTTCAGGATTGAAGTTGCTACCCAATAATTGTGTTGCCAAGATGACATACATTTTTAAAGTTTTGGGGATTTGGCTTGAAATTCAACCAGAAAATAAAATTAAGAGATTATATTGAATTTAATTGATAAAAAAGAGAAAAAAAAATAAAAACTCTGGAGAAATCTTTGTATGCAATTCAACAATTGGTAAATATTTTTTGGATTGTAGAATACATGGGAATTCTGTTGCTAAAAGCTTGTAAAAATTAATGAAAAAATGTGTTTCATGTGACCCTTACCACAGTCATAAAAACACAAAATTGAAAATTTTGAAATTTATTTCTCGAAATATATTTTCACTTGACATTATTTACATGGGTGAGAAAGGATTCACCGAGGGATCTTTTAACGAGCAACTCTCCTGCACATAAATGTATAGATGGGCTTACATTTTAGGAACGTGGCACGTGAGAGTTTTGCTCTTCTTTGTCCATCAAAATTCTTGGTTTTAAAAACCCTCTCTTTTCTTTTTTATTATTCATTTTTCTTTCTCTATCTCCCATATTTGCTTCTCCTTGAAAAAAAAATTAAAAAAAAAAATCTCTACTATTTTATATTCTCTTTTATTTTCATTCTCACTTTTAATTTTGTGAAAATATTTAAACCAAAATTGTATTCATACGAACTGTGAACAGATAAACTAGATTAATTAATTGTTTTAGAAGGATGACATAAGCAAATTGTAATATGATCGGTTGTTTTGTCATTTGGTAAATGTAATTTGGTTGTTTATTGTATATTTGGACCACAAAACAAATACTAATTATTATTAAATGGTTAGTTGATTATTAAGATGACAAATTATTACTATTATTATTTTTTTTGAAATCCATTATTTTTGTTTTGTGGTCCAAATACAATAAATAAAATCTGGGGAAAATAATAATAATAATAATAAGTAACGGGTGATGTGGCACTTGGGGTTTGTTTGGAGATGCTAATATGTTTGGACAAAAAGATAAGAAGGGATTAGTTGTTACATTTGTGCAATTCGAGAGTTTTTTTTTAGTATAAGTTCGGGGAGGAGGATTACAAATACCGATTTCAAGGCTAGAACCTGTGACGTTAGTATTGAACTAGTTTACAACCAAATAATGAAACAATTGCACTACTGATCCATTCGAGAGTTTTTTCTAGTTGAGTCGGAAGATATGTGTAGTTTTTTTAATCTATTTATAGGGCTTCCTACTATCTAGAATGGAATATGAGAAAATTAAAAGGATTTGTTTAAGAATCGACCCTTAACAGAATTTCTTACAAATGAAGTTAAGAAAAAGGGTGCTTATCAACAAATTAAATTCTTACAAAGTTTTTAAACAATAGGGAGTAGAATTCAAATGATTTTTTCATAAGATTAGTATAGTTGACATTGGATAAAAAACTTGAACTTATAATTTAATCCCTAA
>JBBMEF010000023.1:10982162-10993668 GCA_037832685.1 Sicyos baderoa
AGTTACCAAACAAGTCTGTTTCTCAAAAAATGAGAAACAGAAACAAGAAACAAGAAACGGGAACGTTACCAAACGGGTCTGTAGCTTTTTTTAGTTCTACGGAGGGATTCAAACATATGACCTCTTGGTCGTGGATAAACACGGATGCCGTTGAGCTACTACTGCTCTTATTAGCAATTGTAAATGTGGTTCGGTATTAAGACCCGATATATAATCAATTTCATGACAAAACTATATTGATATAATAGATAGAGGTTAAAATACCGTAGCATTTTTAACAAATACACTAGAATTTAGTCCCAACGAATATTATTATGAGGTAGTCTTATTGTAGCGGCTCCATTGAATATTTTCCTTCGTAAGTCAGAATTCTACTTTTCTTTTAAAAGCAAAATTCTTGCTTATTGGCACATATGGTTAAACTTTACAAAATCTTAATGCTTTTTTAATGTTAAATCTCTCATACCTGAAGTAATACAGGAACTAATGAGTAGAAGAAAAACATGGCCACTGAAAATCCAACAAATGGAACTGCCTGGAACCATAAAAAAAGGATAAAATTGTGTGAGAAAACAAAACAAAGACCAGCCAAGGGTAAATCCCATTTTCTAAAACTTCTAACCAAACTGGATGCAACCAGTTGGATATGCAACAATGAGTATATTGCAACTCTTACTGCCAAGCTACTAAAGCATTCAAGTAAATATTCTCCAAGATTCTCAACCACGTTCTCCAATAATAACTTAATAACAGAGTTTCAAACACCTCCAAGAAGTATGCATTTTCTTGGAGGTGTTCGATTTTTTTTGTTTTTGATATCCGTGACTGCCCGGGCAAGATTTCGCGCACCTCGACTAATGTCACGGGACATCCTGCCTGACCCTACAACATTTGGATGCCAAGGAAACTCGTAGGAAATTAATTCCTAGGTAAGTGACCACCATGGATTGAACCCATCACCTTATACACTCTTAAGACCATCTTTGACCAATTGAGCCACTCCATGATGGTTTGTTTGAAATTCTTTGAGTTGATGTAAAGAGAGAGAGCGAGAAACTTACCGCCTTCGGTGTCCAATGAATTGATTTTAACGCATTGCGCTCTACTATTGATCTATTGGAATTGTCAAGGGGCTAAACTAGAGAATAACTTTAGTGTCATAATAGTTGTAGGCAGATAGTGCAAGACTGAAAAAAGAATCTCATAGAGTTTACTTGTTGCAAGATCAAATATAAATTCAGAGTAAAATTTCATGACAGTGAGTAGAGCTAATTGAACATCAGGTCATGGATACATTTGGATTCCACTGATGATTGAGCCAAAGATACCAAGCATTGCCATTAATTCAACTCTACCAGCATTCTTCACAAGGAATTCCTGAAAAGAAAAATGAACTGAAAATTGGAAGAGCTAAGGACCAAGGATTTATAAAATGAAGGGTAAATAATAAATTTGGTGAGTTTAGTCCTCATGGTTTCAAAAACTAGAATTTAATCTCTATAGTTTTAAAAACTAGAATTTAGACCCAATGGTTTGATAAAACTTAAAATATCGTCATTATCATCGTAATCGCTAGCGAATTAAATACGTTGAAACTCACTATCATGCATAAATTATATGATTTATTTGTTCGATTAGTAACTTAACTCTCATTTTTCATCATTGACACATGGATAACTAACTTGCAATTACTTAATTCGCTAACCATTGGAACGACAACGACTATTTTTTATATTTAATCAAACCAGGGACCAAATTCTAGTTTTTAGAACCATACATACTAAATATTCTAACTTCCATCAAACTATAAGGACTGTAACTTTCTTCGAAGCATAGAGACCAAACTTATAATTTAGCCTAAAAAGAAAAAGAAAAATAATTATGAATTTAAGAACAAAACTCCAATGGGTAATACTAATAATGGAAAGAAAAATATCATAGCAATATCAGTAACCCGCATAGATCGTGAGGTCTTCTCATTTTTCCAATGTGGGATCTCAACAATCAAAGGTCACACCCTTTCAAGTTTCAACAAAGAATACTTTCATGTGTTCAATGTTACCTCACTGACATTGCTGACAGCATAAAGTGTAGCACCAGCAATAACCAGTGCATCCCCTTTAATAGGGTTGCTTCCTCCTGCAAACAAATTGCCCAATCAGGCTCTAGCAATATCTAATCATTAAACTTATTCTGAGCAATCAAATGTGAAGGCAAACAGTAGAGAGCATTCGAGAAACAAAGATAACCACGCCCGTCCCTAGTCTAGGCACAAGAGATATCGAATGAGTTATGTCACAGGTGAGTCTCGAACCTGAGACTTTGAAGGGAGCATACCTTCAAAGGCCAAGTCTTCAACCACTGTGCCACCCCTTGGGGACAAATTGTAAGTGAATCATAAAATGAATACATTTATTTTCTTTTCCTCTTTGAATTCTCTCATGGTATCAGCGATACGATAGAGAGAGCAGAAATTACCTGCTCGGTCACCGGCATGAACATCAGAAAAAATAACTGCAACAATGCCACCCACACAGATTAGGACACCAACTATCTTCCTCAGTCTATACTTTGTTTTCAAAAATAGCCAAGTGAACAGCAACACACAAGGGATTGCCCAACAGTCAAGCAGCATCACACTTGTTATGGATGTGTATTGGTAGGCCTTTACCACTGCAAGCAAGATCTGAACTGAATCAGTTTTTTTTCTTTCTAAAATCAAAATTTGGTTTGACTTATGAAAACATGAGTAGAGAGTAGATAACAAAACAAAGATTTAAGAATCCTTAACTGTAATTTTCAAAAACCAAAAACCAAAAATCACTTCATACGATAATAAAATTAATTCACATGCCAGAATTATCTTAGAACTCGAATAAATTGAAAAAACAAAGCACGCTTGTAGTAACCAATATCTAACACATGATATAAGAATGCATATCATAAACTAAAACAAAGCATAATATTTTTACCAAGGTAATTGGCCTCTACATCTACTAATCCAAGCAATATGTAGTAATACCATTTTGCCTGCATTGAAAAGAAGGATGTTATATATTTAAGCTCCATTCCAAAACAATTTTTATTATTATTGAGTCATACAGTTGTGGAGGTAGAAGTGGAGGATCAAACCATCAATCTTCGAAATGTCTTAAGCAATGCTCGGATTAGTGGAATTTATAAAAACGACCTATTTTACTTATTTATTTTTTGATATCCGTGAGTGTCTGAATTAGCTTACACACACCTCGACTATTCTCACTAGACCAAGACCCTCTTGACCACCAGGAAACTCCATCATGGTTTTTAGTTAATTTTTCGCTTGGATTTTTGGACTTCTTTTTTAGTCAACAAGTAGGAGTTGGGTTCCAAAACTTATGAAATTTTGTTCTACAGAAATTATGACTAACAAGTTAACTTTTGGGTTATGTAATGGGCATTTAAGTATTAGGAACAATAAAATCTACCTAAAAATCAAACTTCAAATACATTATTTACTACTCATGGTTGTTCTATGTTGAACTTATAACTAAAATTCAACCAATAGAATATAACACCAATGATAGAAAAAGTAACCTTCAAAGCTTTCCTTCTGTAAAGCATGGTGATCCCATAGACAAAGGCCAAGAGCACATAATTCACAAAAGACTGCGAGGTGGGTGCATCAATTTCTAAGACAAAGCACAACATAGAACATTTAATTATCAATGAGGCACAACAAAAACAATATTATTGTTAAAATCATCCACCAACTCAAAAGCTTAAACGAATAAATGATAATAAACTTAATTACATGTTCAAATATATGACCTCCGACTCTGTTACCACGTCAAATTATTAATCAACCAAAAAACTGAAAAATTGCACAAATCACCCTTAAAGTGTGGGCTTTGTTTCAATCATATCCTTTGAACTTATAATTTGATTCTGAACTTTGTGATCACATACCTAAAACTTAAATTTCCCATGAATTTTCTTGACAACCAAATATTTTACAATCTTCAGATGTTATAAGTTGCCGAGCTACTTATGAATATAAAAACAAATAGTACCATTGAACTTTTAATGTAGCAATTAATCTTGTACGTGAGTAACAATTAACCAAATGGGTCAGTGACATGATGGTTTTATTGTTTGGTTGTAAACCAGTTCAACACCAACATCACAAGTTTGATCCTGAGAATTAGTACTTGTCCTCCTTCCCCGATATTTACTCAAACAAAAAAAAAAACAATTGGTCAAAGGGGTGGCTCAATTGGTCAAAGGGGATCTTGGGGTGCATAAGGTGATGAGTTCAAACCCCATGTTGGTCACCTACCTAGGAATTAATTTTCTAAGAGTTTCTTTGGCATCCAAATGTTGTAGGGTCAGACGGTATGTCCCGTGACACTAGTCGAGGGGTGCGAAAGCTGGCCCGGAGATATCAAAAAAAGAAACAAAGTGAATAGATTAAGTATATCACAAAATGTGAGTACAGTTCAAGCTTTAATAAAGTTAAAGGGTCAATAGAAAAATTGGAAAGTATGTAACAGACCTAATAGAATCTATGATTGGTAAATCACATCAACAGTTAGATAAAAAAAAAACAGAGTAAATGCGTTGGAAAAACAGAGGAACCTTGTTTGGCAAGTTCGGAAGAAGAAAAGCCAGTGGAAGTGATGAGAAGGGACAGAATCTGTCCCAATCCAAGCCCGATCCATGTCTTCTTCCTCCCAAGGGCCTTGAAAACGAAACCCCTCATCTTCGTTCGTGCTATAAAAAAAAACCCTAAAAGAAATGGGCAAAATCACTGGAATATTCAACTCTGCAGAAGCTCCATGGCGGAATTTATTAAGCTCCAAATGCATCATTGTGAACTCTCTTTCGCTTTCCGAAAACGATCCAATGCTGCAAATTGGTAGTATCGTACAAGGTCAGCGCCGTAGTGGCCGGATATTATAAGCCTATGTCAACTCCATAACTTAAATGATTAAAACACATATTTTAATACATTTCAATTTAAAGAGAAGCAACCTTATTCATACAGTCGATATTTGACTCTTATTTATTTGAGGTGAATAATAGTTGATAATTCTATTTTTATAAGTTGAGGATATCTTTCAATATTTATAAAAAAAATAGGTATATTATTCTCTTATAATCAATTAATTTTGAGACGAGTGTCCACGATATTTCATTGTAATATTTTTTTTTCCAACTAGTACTAAAAAACACTATTTTAAAAATATATATATATTTTACACTCCTATATAAATGGACCACTTATTGATTCGATTCCACGTATTTAAGTGAGATGAAATAAACTCCAAAAATTCTGGTTTGAAGAGTTATAAAAGTTATAGTAAAAAACTTGTTTGAATGTAGATTTAAAATGTATAGTAATTTTTTTAATATCCATGGCTAGTTAATTGCTAGGTAGGTGGTCATCATGTGGATTGAACTTATCACTCTATGTACCACAAGATCATCTTTGACAAATTGAGGCATCACATAATAGTTAAATGGGAGTTATTTTTAAAAGTAAAAATAATGAGGAGTTAATAACAACTCGTTTGAATGTAGGTTTTCAAAGAGAAGTTAATAAATCATAAAACTAAATTATACCCAAATATGTCAAACAAACCGATCTTTGTCCACGACCACTTAAGTCCAATTAATATACATACGAGCATAATACAACACATAAAACAAAATGGAGTCCAAAATAACATGAAAATAAATCTAAAATATAAAAGAATAAAACATTAAACAACATCAAATTAGCCAATTTAACTCTAGAAAGTCTGATCGAATAAGTTAGTGACCCAACAATTTTATTATTTGGTTGTAGATCCGTTTAAGATCAGCATCACGGATTTAATACCTAAAATCGATATTTGTAACCCTTTCCTCAACTTATACTAAAAAAGAAAAACTCTAGAAAGCCAGGAATCGAGGGGGAAATGTCTTCTCCCTCTCAAGACCGAGGGCTTTATCTCCAAGCTTCCGAGAACACAACCTTTTTGCCTTAGAGCTATGTTGAAACCTTCCCTTTCTATCCGCCCAACTCGAGCTCCCACACCAAAGCTCATCTCTAAACCCCAAAAAACTCAATTTTAAAAATATATGGTAAAATAATTGTCGTAGGTTTAAACACTTTTTAAAATTTAAGTTCATAATTTTTTGTTTTGATCCACGTGTTTTAAAATTAAACACTTTTACCTATGATATTTCAATAATTGGCATTGTTTATTATTTTTTTTGAAAAAATTTAAATGCATGTTAAAACTAGAATGTCTTCATTAACATATTGAAACTTAAACTTAGTCTAGTTGTCATTCCTATTAAATATTTCATTATATCATTATTATTATTATTTTTTTTTTAATACAAATCGGAGGAGAAATCTACAAACCCTTAAAAAAAAAATAATACAATTATTGAATTGAATTTCACTAAACAATGAAACCATCCCATTCCATCACTATTTTGTTATCTCTAAAATTAAAATTAATGAATTAAAATATAAGATTTTTTTAATCAAAATATATGTTAACTATCGATATGCTAAACCGGCTTTGTCCCATTTCGACTCAATAATATAATACGTATATTTTCAATCAAGAAAATTGATAATTAACAAAAATATTTTTTACGGTCAAATGTTCAACATCCTACCTCATATATTATACAAATATAAAACTAAGCATTTGACCGAATTACAAATTACAAATGATTATTTTATAACTTCAATTAAGATGATGTTGGATGTGGGTGTGATAGAAAAGTCAAAAGAGTAGGCTAAGAAAATAAAATAAGGAAAGAGTTGGCCAAAGACTTAGATGTGTAGATGACTGAAATATATTTGTTACAAATTTGTTTAGATAATATATAGATGTCAACTTTTTATTTTACAATCGAGCTTAGTTTGGCATTTTTTTATTATTATGTTTTATATTTATACACTTTTTCCATCTAAATAATATATATATATATTACCATTAGATTACATTTTTTTTGGTTATTAATATAAACCGAAGAATAGTTTACACCAATAATATATATATTTTCAAAACAAAAAAGCACCAATAATATATGTACCTAATGACAAAAAATCATAGATCCCTTAATTGCTTTTCAAAAAAAAAAAAAAGAAAAAAAAAACTCACGTTAATAACCTAAAACTCAAAAAATCATTATTGTCACAATAATTTTTTTTTAATACGTATCAACCCAACAATTAAAACCTAAACAATAAAGTTCGATTGCCACTCACTAAAAAAGAAGAGACATTCAAATTAAGAACGAAATGGTATTAAAACGATGTATTTAAATTGTCATAAAAACGATATTTAAATTTTTAAAAAAAAAAAAAAAATGAAAGGGTTAGTGACGCAATAATTTCTTTGTTTGGTTATAAATCTGTTCAACACCAGCATCACGGATGTGAACCCTGAAAGAGTACTCTCTCGTTTGATACTAATTGAGGTGTGTGAAAATTGGTTCGAATAGTCACGAATAAAATAAATTGACACATTTTTTAGGATAACAAAATTTGACTTCAAGATCACCATTTAATAGTTTTAGCTCGTCAATAGTAAATTTGTATTATTGGGTTTAAATATCAATACCTATATTTATTATTATTTTTTTTTAAAAAATGATCGTATTTATAATTATTTTCTAGATTTAACTATTCTAATAAATTTTCTTAGAAAATAAGCAAACTAGTTTTAAAAAGTAAAAGTAATAAATTTTATTAGATAGCCATTTCATTTTTAAAAATGATACATTTTCTTCTTTTGTTATATATTTTTAGCCATATTTTAAAAAGAAAACAAACTTTTAAAAACTAAAATATATATTTCTCTTTCCAAATTTGATTTTATTTTTTGAATTCGATGAATAATTTTTTTTTTTTTCAATTGGTACATGAATATAAGAAATCATTAAAAGACTTGTTTAAAAAAAAAAGAAGAAATCATTAAAAGACTGAACACAATTATCAAAATAAAATAAATAAAACGTAATAAAATTTGGTTATAATTTATTGAAACTTGTTTAGAAGCAAAAACTAAGATAAAAACGGTAGAAAAATAAGGAAAAAATTTTAAAACAAAAAACTAAGCATTGTCAATAACTTTTACGATTTAGAGAGTTATAAATGCTATATTGGAAAAGGGCGAACCTCACAAATCATTATAAAATAGATGGGTTAGTAATTTTGAGATTAAACTCATACTTAATTTAATATAAAAGTTCATAAAATTCAAAAGAGTATTAGATTTAAAAAAAAAAAAAAAATTGAGATTAGATTCAAGATTGATTAATCAAAAAATGGGCAACACCTTCGTAAGATATATTAAAGTTTCTACATTAATGAATGAGAAAAAAATATTTTATACACATAGATGAATAGAAATCAAGTCCTACATTTGTCATATGTAATAATACCTTTAGATATCACATAAATTTATATTATATTAAAAAAGAAAATTATTCGTGATAAAGAAAAAGGAAAAAAATTATTGGTGTGACATGTGAAGGTGTCACATAGGATAAATGTACACATGCAACTACGATTTTTTTTTTCCAATAAATGAGTTACTCCTCTGATCATGCTATTAATTATCTATTTAATTAATTTGCCTTAAAGCGAGTAAAGACTACCAAATTGAAGAATTGAAATCTATAAATAAAAAAGCAACCTCAACAATGAATTTACCAAGTTTTGTTTTCACTCCCAAATTGAAGTTCTCTTGACCAAAATCAATTCCTTAATTCTAATGGAAGTCCAAATCATTTCAAGAGAAATCATCAAGCCAGCAACTTTGCCTCAAAATGACCAAAAAACTTTCAAAATGTCATTTCTAGACATGCGGGCCCCACCAAGTTACACTCCCCTCATCTTATTCTACTCCATGAAGGAAATTACCAAATTAGCCCAATTCAACAAAGAAGATGAAATTGGTAGATTGAAACTTTCCCTTTCCCAAACATTGGCAAAATTCCCCATGCTTGGAGGCAAAATCAAAGGCAATTTGGTTGATTGCTCCAATAGTGAGGATAACAAGACTGGTGCTCTCTTTTTGGAGGCCAAAGTCAAAGTCTCCATGGTTGACTTTCTCAAAACCCCAAATCTTCACTTGCTTCCACAATTCATCCCTTTCCCTCTTGTTTCAAATGAACCATTAGAGACCACCATGCAAATTGCAGCTCAAGTGAGCCTTTTCTCTTGTGGTGGCATTGCAATTGGCTTCTCTTTTCTCCACAAAATCATAGATGCAGCCACAATGAGTGCATTCATAAAGTCTTGGGCTGCCTCAAATCATGATAATCATGATGGGGAATCAAATGAATCAGTGTGGGGTGATTACCATTTAGCTTCTTCACTCTTTCCACCAAGAGATCAATTTATATTAATAGATGATAATTACAATTTCATGTCTCCAAATTGTCCTTTTATTGTTCAAGAAAAAAACAGCACCACAAAAAGATTTGTTTTTGATGCTATGGCCATATCAAATTTGAAGGCTACAGCAAAATCCAACACTGTTCTCAACCCAACTGCTGTTGAAGCTGTAACTTGCTTCATTTGGAAGTATGCCATGAATGCATCAAGAACATGTAGATCATTGGGTAAGAATTGAATTTCTATTTCAAAACCCTATTTTATTATCATTATTATTATTATTATTATTTAAATGGTAAAGATAAACTTTTATAGGGGTAGTAGTAGGAGTTGGATTGGTAATTCAATAATTTTTTGGACTAACTAAATTTTTTGGTTGGACAATCCGCCAATCCGTCTAATCCTATGTGCTAGAGTAATATCCAATCCAACTCATATATTTTTTGGGTTGAGTTGTTGAATTGTGTTAATCATTTTTTTTAAAAAAATATCTTTGGCTATGCGGGCAACTTGTGAGCACCTCAATTATTATCGCGAGACTTTTCGTAGGACCCTACAACATTTAGATGTCAAGAATATCGATAATAATTCTTAAGTAAGTGAATACCCTAGATTGAACTCATCACCACTTCGTTCTTCAAAGTTTGTTACTCTTCATTTTTTTTCTCTCAAAAACTCAATCTGTAGCCTATAAATATGTAAAAAAACATGTGATACTATATTTAAACCTTGGTTATCTATCTTATTATTAGTGTATATTATCTTTCTTATTAGTAAATAAATACTCAATCAACAAAAAAAAATCATAGTTTTTTGCCTAGCAATAATATAGACAGCCCCATTAAAATTTGACTACACTAAAAAAATTAGCTTATCCCTAATGTAGAACTGGGGCTATGAATAATAAATGGAACTCAGAAATATTAAGAGAATCATCGTAGTATAAAGGGAAGCATAAGAATTTTAGACTCCAAGAATTTCAAAACTAACCTTTTTTTTCAGCATTCTAATTCTTTGAGATTAATTTCCTAAAGACGTCCGATGTCCCATCTAGGGGTCTTTTTGAAAATACAGAGAATTTGTTTTCTTCCAACTTACCACCTTTAAAGCAAATTATTAAAGACATGACCAATTAGGCAAATTATATAGTATAATTCTAATTACATCCCCAGATTCAAATTTGTAACATTTTGTTACCTTTTTAGATGATAATATTCTATTATTAAATTTACAACATTTTGTTACATATCAATAGACTAAAATCATATATTATCTATCTTATTAGTGGAGTGTTCCTTATAACATTTGGCCCATTTGAGCAGCCCGAGAATCAAACCAACCCAACCATGGGCGGATGGTAATGAAAACTAGGGGTTAGACCCTCCAAATTTTTAGGAAATTAAGTATTTTATATGTAGAAATAGGTTAAAATTATATTAAATATATTTTTTTTTGTTTTTATTATTATTATTTTTGATATCTGTGAGCTAGTTTTCGTGCACCTCGATTAATATTACGAAACATTCCATCTGATTCTACCACATTTGGATGCAAGGAAAATATATATTTTTGTTATAGATGACTCCCTAAAAAAATAAATAAAAGCATCATTATTGTAATTTCACATAATTCACCCAACTTAACTTTTACCAGTTGTGCGAGTCTTTGACCATACAGTCAAATTTGATTATAATAAATTAATCAAATCAATATGTCACTAATCCTTTCCTTTCGGTATCATAGATCTGTGAGTGAAATATAATTACATAGGTAGGGTCGAATTTTGTGCCATGCAAAAAAGAAAAACCATGTTTTCAAATCTACATTTCATAGGAAGCCAAACTAAAATCTACAGAAAAAAAAATATAGTTTTCAAAAACTTGTTTTTATTTTCGAAAGTGGATCATTCTTATACTTTCTTAAATACGTTGTATGAGATTTGAATAAGAATATGCTCCTTTATTTATTTTATTTTATTTAATATTCAGGACTATCCAGATCAGCTTTCACACATCTCGACTAATGTCATGGGACATATTATTAGAATTAGTCTTTACCTATTTTTTCTCTTCTGTTATTCTTTTTCTTTGCTATTTTGGTTTTTTATCAACTTTT
>JBBMEF010000023.1:11003067-11027596 GCA_037832685.1 Sicyos baderoa
AAATTTGTTGTGTATACCAACTTTAGGATCATCTATCAAAATTATAGCACATTTTTATCAAAAATTTCTTTATACCAAAATTCTGAATGATTAAACTCAATCGAACTCAATCAATAACTAGTGATTGAACTCAATCAGTTTGTCAAGTGATTGAACTCAATTGATTGAGTTCAATCAATAACTAGCGATTGAACTCAATCACACTCGATCATTCGATTAATTTCAATTTTTTGCCATACGTGCAATTATTTTCAGTTTTGTGCTATAGATGCAATTTTTCAAACGCATTATCCTATCAGAATTTTGAATTTTTATAGATATTAATTTATGGAAATTATTTTATTTTTTTAAAATATACGTGCAAATGCCCCTAGTTTCTATAATTTTTATTTTTTCGATGGCCTAGTCTATCATTTTTATTGGGTACCTAAAATCATTAATCTAAATAATTAATAAATTATGGATCTGCAATTAAATTGAAAGAACATCCCCAAGTGGCCGTCCAAGTGAACGCCTTCAGCGGCGGCGGAGTTGCAGTGGGGCTCTGTTTCTTACACAAGATCATCGACGGCACAACACTCAGCGGCTTTCTAAGGCGGTGGGCCGCTGTAGTCGGAGAGTCCGCGGAGGAGGACGGCGGAGGACGGCGGCCGGAATATGAATCGGCGGCGGCGATGTTCCCGGGGAGAGAAATTGTGGGGAGAAATTCGTGGCTGTCAAAAGGGTATTCACCATTTGTGGGGGAAATGGGAAGGATTTGCAGAAGAAGATTTGTGTTTGGAATTGAAGCCATTTTAGAGATGAAGAAGAAACTCAAATTGAAGAATATTCCGACGAGTGTTCAAGTGGTTACTGCTTTCATTTGGAAGTTTCTCATCAAAGCTGCAACACTCACATTTGGTTCTCAACGACCATCGGTAATTCTTTTTTTTTTTTTTTTTTTAAAGATTTAATTTTTGAGTTTCTTTGAAATAAAAAGGAACTTCCAATGAATTATTAGGGCCGCATTTGATAACTATTTAATTTTTAATTTTTTAAATTTAAGGTTATTTTTATTCAAATTTCCTACATTGTGTTCCACCATTCCTACAATATATTCATTCTTCCTTAAAAAAGTAGGTGAATACTAACCAATTTTTAAAAACAAAAATAAAGTTTATGAGCTTTTTTATTTCAAATTTTGGTTTGATTTTTACAAATATAGACATCTTATTAAGAAAAAATATATGGTAAAATAGTTGTTATAAATTTAAATTTCAAAAACAACAAACAACAAACCTATCAAACGGGCCTTAATTAATTTTTTTTAAGTAGATATGAGGATGGGGGATTTTTTTTTTGAGTACATATCAGGGAAGGTGATTTGATTAATTAGAGAGAAATGACAATAATTATTATGTCAACAAATAGATGAGAAGTATGTATTGTATATTTTTCTTTTTTGTAGGTATTGACTCATGCAGTCGACCTCCGAAGAAGAATGACACCACCACTACCACCAACCTCCATTGGGAACATTTTCTGGAGTGCAGTTGCTCATTACAATTCACTGAAAGCCGAGATCGAACTAAGTGAGCTCGTTAACATTCTTCAACAATCGTTTGCCGAGATCGACGACGAATTCATAGCGAAAATGGCTGGAGAAGAAGGATATGAGAACATCTCAAACTGGTACATGAGGATGCAGGAGGTGTATTCATCAAAGCCATATTCGTATGGATTTACGAGCTGGCGAAATATGGGGCTAAACGAGGTCGAATTCGGGTGGGGAAAGGCTTCGTGGGTCAGCTTTGCAGGACCCGAAAATTCAGTGCTGAAGAATGTTGTTGTTTTGAAGGAAGGCATTTTGGGAGATGGGATTGAAGCATGGATCATGTTGGATGAAGATGAAATGAACATATTGGAAAATGATCAGCAGTTCCTTGCTTTTGCTTCCCATAATCCAACTATCCATTTGGTTTAAGTCATTGAAGTTTGTGTTTACAATTTGCTTTTTGGACAAAGTTTCTCTCTTATATAGTGTTAGACTCTTGGAGTTGGAGATGAATTAAGGCTTCCTTTGGTTTAACTTTTTCCCCCATATTCCTATGAAGTTGATGTCATATTCGTTAATAGATAGTCGTTTGAAGGATACACGCCCGAATGTAAACCCCGGCGAAGAGATGATTGTTGTTGTGTAATTCACCATATAAATCGCTTGTGGATTTCAATAGAATCTATCTCGATCTTATAAGCTATGCGTTAAGATATAACCACAAAATCCGCCGTATGAATAGTCGAAGGACCCGAATATGCAATTGCTTTGACAATGTACATAGCAAGTGTATGCCTTTCACATAGCCTTGTAGGCCTTGTATTTCCATCTCTAACTCAAACACACTATTATATAGAGTTAAACACAGCAACCAACATAAAAAAAATGAACTGAAAAAAAAGGCTCACTTTACAATTTCATAACAATCAAAACTGTTTTTTTTATTTGATAGGAAACGAAAACCATGTCATTGGCATGAATGAAAAACTTACAAGGGGGAGAAGAAGAAGGCATATAGCCCTGGCCCAATACAGGGAAAGATAAAACCTATCAATTATCCTTGTTGCCGAGTGCAGGCGAGTAGGACGATGAAGAAGATGGCAATGATCCATCTGGGACATTTGAGAGGATGGGATTCCGGCGAGCTCCAAATTAATGGACGATTCGCTATCATGGACCAGCTCGATTATGAAACCTTTTGAATCCAAGTTGGATTGACCTGGTTGTCCAACAAAAGAGTTTCCCCCACCATTTTCGCCCAAATTCATCTTCAAATGTACTGAGAAGTCAGTTGTGTGTGCCATGGACAGTTGATGCTCGGCAGAGAGGGAGAGCAGATCCAAAGCATCTGATAGGTGAGCATTGACCCTTGTTCTACATCGGCGAAGAGGGAGAGAGACGAAGATGGAAGCTCGTTTGTCCGGTTAACTGTAGGCCCAAGAGAGGAAAGAAAGAGACTCACGCAGGCAAGCTCATTCTCAAAGAGGTGAAGAGAGATCGAGTCGTTGATCAAACGACCTCGAGAAGGGACGATGTTGCATCTAAGGCTAGCGAGAGTCCAAGCAGGGGAGGAGAGGCTCTTGAGTGGGTTGACTAAACAGAGTGGGAAGAGGTTCCATCGAAGGAGAAAGAGAATGAAAGCCCACATGCGAACTCGAGGGGAAGAAAAGAAGAAGGTCAATGCCCATGGACGGATGCTTACCGATAGGAGGAAACCAAGAGGCATGAAAATAAGAGATATGGATATAGGAAGGCAACAGAAGACGGTTCGGAGAGGTGAGCTCCCACTGAAGCCGGTGAGAATGGCGCCGGAGGGAGGAAAGAAGCCGCAATGGTTAGGGTTTTTAGAGAGAGGCGAGAGGGTTTTATTAGAGAGAAGTTTCTTTTGCATCTCTTAGCCTTAAGAAACTGCCTTTGGTCGACATACTCGGCAGCTGAGGACATCCAAAAACAACAAGATGAACTAATTGGGCCAGGCATTGCATAGCTTTCGTGGAAGGTAACTGTTTCAAATTTCTACAATAGTAAAGACCTAATACTTCCAAAGATGTAAGATTTTCAAACCATTCTGGTAGAACTTCAATGCCATCAAAGTCATTGATATATAAATATTTCAACGCAGTGATATGCTCAAGTTGTCGAGGAAGTTGCTCGGTTGCACTTCCCGCAAAAATAACCAAATGAAGCTTTACACATGAAGGAAGTTGTATGAGGGGGCTCAAGTCACAATCTACTGGGCGTTCAATGAGCATCATTTCTTTCAAGTTAGTGAGTTGAGCTAACCCTTCTGGCAGCTTTTTCAACCCATTGATATAGAAACTAGACAAGCTATGCATATTTTGTATGTCGAGTATCAAATTACGACAGGCAACAATTTTCAGATCCTCAATGGAACTGCAAAGTTCTAGCTCATTTGGCAGTTCTGTCAATTGACCACAGCCGATAATATGTAGCTTTCGAAGGCTTCTAGCGCCATTATCACGAGGAAATCCAAAAATATTTGGAATACTTATTAGTTCAGGACAACCACGAATACTCAAATCTTCAAGACAAGGAAAAATTGCAACATTTGATGCATCTACTAATTCTTCCCACTGCTCTAAGTTGTGCATTTGAGCGAGTACAAATTTCTTCAACTTGGGAAATAAAACACAATGGTTAGGGTCATTTCCATAGAATTCATTCCCAATACTTGTTAAACGATTCCAGTAAGAAATATTTAGATCCTCTAGGCTAGGTAATTGCCCAAGCATTGGAAGCATTTCACATCTTTCACAAAGTCGTAGATCTATCCCGACTAAATTTTCAACAAAAATGCCCCTTGGTAAATGGTGTCCAGCAAAGTTTTTGATGCTCAAGAATTGAAGATTTTCGTGTGGTCGAAGCCCATCCAACACTTCCAAGTCATTGTAGTAGCTACTTTCTCTTAAAATATGTAAATCCCATTCAAGGAAAAGCTCACTTAAGTTCTTTTCAGCCAAGTTTGAAGTCATGGCTTCCTCTTTACTTTTTATCTGCTCAAGATTTGAAAGATCTAATCTACCTCTGAGGTTTTTCAAAAGTCCAAGTTCTCCAATTTTACAACCATTTTCAAAGCCTACTACAAAGCCAGACAATGTTTGAAGTTGAGTCAATCGGCTTATGTGGGGAGGCATTTGTTTGGTTTTCTCTATAAAAGGGACTGAAAACTTCAGATGCCTTAAACTAACCAACTTTCTCAGATTTTTTGGAAGGTCTTTAATTGAGCTTCCAAGCTTTAGTGTTTGCAAATTATAAAGCAGAGAGACAGAGTTTGGAAGCTCCTCTATCTCGGAATCTGAAATGTCGAGATATCTCAAGTGCTTCATCTTACCAATTGAATCTGGTAAGTATTTAATAGATGAATTCACTACTAAAACTCGCAAGCAAGCGCAATTTGAAATCTTATAAAAAATCATCTCATGAGACATCTTTCTATCGCAGATTAGTGTGCGTATATTTGTGGCACTTCTTCTACTCCGATTGATGCTACTTCCTTTATTCAACAAAACAGTGTGTTCCAATTTTTGAGAATTTGAAATAATACAGGCAATTTCATGTATAAGATCATGCATTTTACAATGAGTAATTCTTCCTCTATCATCCTTAACGACGTCTTGAAATAAGGAGCGAGACAACAAAATGTTGAAGTACTTCTCTCCTAAATCCTCCACCGTTATGTCATTTCTTCCTTCTTGTAGTTGAATAAATCCTTCTGCCATCCACATTTGAATCAGTTCCTCCTTTTGAAATTTAATACCTCGAGAAAAATTTGAGCAATACACAAAACATTGCTTTAACAAGAAAGACGGTAGACGATCCACACTTAACTTTAACGTGGATAAAACCAAATCTTCGTCACTCATTGAAATACTTATTACAGTTTTAAGAGACATCACCCAGCGCTCATAGACCCCATCAAATTGTAGTGCCCCTCCTAAAACTCTTGCAACCAAGGGTACACCACCACATTTTTTCACCAACTCTACTCGAATATCCTTCAACTCTAGAGTCATGGGTAATGTATTTGCATTTGCACTCTTTTTAAAACAAAGACCAACATTGTTCATTGGATAATTTTCCCAAATGATGGCTACGGAGTGTCTCCATGATCTTTCCAACATCAACACTTCTTGTGGTGACAATAATACCATTTCCAAATCTTTCCGTGATACTTAGTAAGCAATTTTTCAACTCGGTCCACAAAGAACGATTCTCATTCCAAACATCGTCAAGCACAAGGAAATATCGTTTACCTCGCATAACCTTTTGGAGCTCTCGAAGTAAGGCCTCCTTATTGTCCAATCCACAAGAACCCTTAACCGTTTGTAAGATTGCTTCCAAAATCTTGTTGATGAGAAATGACTCAGACACACAAACCCATATCAATTCATCAAAATGTCCTTTGATGACTTCATGATTGAAGAGTACCTTAGCCAAAGTTGTTTTCCCAATGCCACCCATACCCACAATTGGTAAGATAGACAATGTAACACATTGATTGCTAGCATCAACCACTTGTTTCACTATGCTCGAAACCTCAATCTCCCTCCCTACAACTTCGAAATCATCCAATTTCGAGACCGTCTCTCGAATCTGGCTAAGATCGTTCTCAGTTTCTACAAATCCTTCACCAACAAGCCCTAAAGGAAGTGCCTCAGAGTAACATTCACACAACATTTGAATAACAGCCTTCATTTTCCTAGCAACCTTGAAGCGAAAAACAACATAGTTATCAGAGGGGGAAATCGAACAACGTACCTTTTCGACTTTTCTTCGAAGATCTTCATAAACAAGCTCATCTAATAGATCGTCGGCCTCGTGCACAACACGTTGAAGATCCTCGACCCACAGCCTCGCAGAACTGGCTTCGCGCAATTTCGTTCTGCTGATGTCGCCTAAAATGGCTTCCGCTTTGTGAAGGCCATTGATGAGCTTTGAAAGCTCGTTTTCCAATCCCCATGCCAGGCCGATTTGTTGAGCTGCAAGTTTCAGTACCTTTTTCAACACTTCCTGTACCGCAAAAGTCCAGAGAAACTCCGCCATTGTTGGGATCTACTCTACTTTTACGCGAAGAATTCTTTGATGAATGTGAGGAAGAAGATCCATGGTCAACGAAGAACTAAGTCAACGGGAGAACAATCGCCCAATTTGGGCGACAACCAAATTGGGCGATTCACATTGGAAATGTCAATTTGTTTTAGACACATAAATCTTCTTTTGACATGGTCTAGTAGGTCGACCTCAATCATTAGTACTTGAATACCTATCGGGTATCGAATAGTAACTACTTGGTTACGGATTTGATTCCAAATATTACTAAATTCAAAATAATAATGAGAAGAAGTTGATTTCGGGCATGAAATGAGTTTTTTTAATTGATATGTTTATCATAAATTATGTGTGTGATAAAGAATAGAAATTATAATAAAGAGATAAAAGTTATATTATAATAATGATTATGATAAATAATATTTTAGATGTATATCATTATAATAGGAAATAATAGATGATTTATTTCAAATGAGGGCATACTTTTCCTGTGATTGTTCGAATCAAATTACGTGCATCTAATGCCACGAGATTTTGGTATAAATTTTTTTTTGTAAGAAATTAATTCATAGATAGGTGATTGTCATGAATTGAACGCATCACCTCTTAACTCGTCGAGATCTTCTTCACTACTAGAGTATCATATCCATTTTAATCAAGAGAGCTATTTTTTCTTCATAAAGAAGTTACGAGAGATCAAACTATTAACATTACGCTTGTTGATTTGACGAGCATGTCTATATCGTCAACTACAACCTACCATCAATAACTTAAACATAACCTAACACATTCGAGATGACATTTGGTATAGATTTTTACCATGACCATCAATCCAAAGTTTTGTATGACTTAATATGGGCATTTCATCTATAGAAAATGAACTTGAAACTCAAGATAGGTACACTTATATTAGCAAGAGCAAATAAATTGTTTAAAAAGAAAAAAGAAAAAAGAAAAAAAGAAAAAAGAAAAAAACAAGATTATTTACATGAAAACTGAAAACCCCAACCAATGTCCATTAATATCAAAATGGGGAAAAGCAAACAATAATCATATGAAATTTCCACCACACTCAGTCTCACTTGATTACTCCAAAAACAAAAGGGAAAAAAAAAACATTTTTAACAGCTGAGAGCTATACCAACAAGCTACACAAGAAGAATTGCTTACAAGAAAGCAAAACCTATATTCACTCCAACCAAACATGACTCAAGGATCATCAAGAAAAAACATTTATAGTAATTGGGAATAAATAATGAATATTATGAATTCTTTATGGTCACCATGAGGTTGATATCAACAGTGAGAAAGAAAATTGAGATCAATTTACTTCAACGTCCGGCAGCAGAAGCAGCGGTGGCCAGTGGCTTTAGAAGCGGCTGGAGAGCCTTGACGACAATGCTCATGTTCGGCCTGAACTCGGCTTCATACTGCACACACAGTGCTGCCACAGCAGCCAGCTGCAATAACCATAAAACCAAGTTAATGTCACAATCATATGTGTAACAACAATGTATGCAATTGAAACTGAAGTTACCTTGGCAACTCCTTTGGGAGGATATTCACCCTTCAGCCTTACATCAACACATTGTTTAACTTTGTCTTCACTAAGTCTTGGAGTAGCCTTCAATCAAAAGAAAGTAATCATCAAGACTTCCAAATTCAAGCACCTGCAGACAAACAGACCGCCCGAGCGAACTGAAAACTATAAACAAGCGTGTGTACTCACCCAAGTAACAAGACTCTGCTGCCCGCGAGGCATGGTGTGATCAACCGGTTTCCTCCCAGTCAAGAGCTCAAGTAGAACGACTCCGAAGCTGTACACATCACTCTTTTGTGTCAATTGTCCAGTCATAGCATACCTGGAGAAGAGAGGACTTGAACATCAGGAAACTTTCTTCATTGACAATAGCAACTTATCCAAACGAAAAACGGGATTTCAGAAACATTACTCTGGAGCGTGATAACCAAAAGTTCCTAAAACTCGGGTTGAATGAAGTCGAGCAGCCATGTCAGGAGCCTGGTTTGAGAGGTTAAAGTCTGCAATCTTTGCTTTAAAGTCTTCAAAGAGAAGAATATTGCTGGATCTAACATCTCTATGGATGATGGAAGGCTGAACTTTTTCATGCAGGTATTCCAATCCTCTAGCTGCACCAACAGCAATTCTCACGCGCTGCATCCAATCGAGCACCGGACCAGGCTGTGCCCCTTGCACTCCCTTTCTACCTGTGTAGAGTGCAACAACTCATGAAATTAGCTGAGCTATGTGAAAACTAAAGTAAATGATTGCGCTTAATATGGCGACGTACCATGCAATATGTCATGTAGAGAACCCATGGTTGCGAATTCATATGCAAGTACACGTAGATTTCCTTCAATACAATATCCATGTAACTCAACAAAATTTTCATGTTTCAACCTCGAGACTGTAGAAACCTAAAGCGATACGACACAAACAATAAGGAATTAGGACTGAAGGAACATAATGTATACAAGATAAGAGTCATAACTTGCTATCTATATCGATATCGTAGACAAACCTGTATCAAAAAGTCAATACTAGAGTCAGGCTCAGAGGAAGCATCCAACTTCTTTACCGCCACAGCTTTCCCGTCGCTTAAGCTAGCATAATACACTCGACCATAAGAACCTTCACCAATCAATGCACTGGACCCAAAGTTGTCGGTCTTTCCTTTCAGTTCTTCCAGAGACAATGCTGGCACGTCTATGGGAGGTGGAAATTTTGGTGCTTCAGGTTTGGGAGGAGCTGGCTCTCTCGAGCGCTTATGGTGAACTGAAAGTCATAAAACGCATACGACATATTTAAATCACATAGCATATACATCATAAACAAGGCTATGGTTATGAAATCCTATAAGATCATCATATTGAAAATAGTTACCCAAGTACAAAATAAACCATAAACAAGATAGTTTCACAAGATGATTCAGAACAGTGCCCAGATATCCTAATATATCCCTACTAATATTCCAAATATGTATTATATATGCAGATTTTTTTAACATCATACTCTGGTTTTCTTGACATTGCATTCTATCATTTCAACTAACATTTTGAATAAGAAAACAGAGGAAAAATTAAGCACTTTCCAGGTTTCTTGTTAACTTAATCATTCCTAATACTATATGTGTTTTACACAATTGATATCTCAAACACTTCAGAGTAAATAATAGAATAACCATCATTACAAATTTACAAATCATATAAAATGGTGTAAGAATCAAATGATAGATTAGACTATTACCAGCATCTCCATATACTCGTGGGCTTTTCAGGTGCTCGCTTTCTGCTGAAGTGTAGGCTTCTTCAACTTGACAAGCACAACAAAGCCACCTGCGCATTCTCTCCCTTTTACTTAGATATATATCGTCTTTAGAACCAGTATTCCTCAAACGTACGAAGTGACCAGGAGGAGGGGCACGCGTCTGCACGATAACCAAAAGGTCTAATGAAAATAATTCCATGGTTTTAGAGATAGGAGACAGATTCATAGGAAAACACATACAGCAATGGTCTATGAAAGATCTTTTTGCTTTGTGTGAATGGCAGTAACAAAAGCATTGTTATGTTATCTTTGTACGTATAATATGGAGATAAGAATATGCAATATCACAAGAAATGATTCAAATAAGACAAATAACATTTTTCATGAAAAAAAATGAAAGTTGACAAAAGAGCAAAAAGGGGCAATGTTCCTCAAGATAATGGTTGAAATATACTTCTAAGAATTTAAGGATTCATTGATGACTAATGCCTCAGATATTTCTATTTCAATTTCCACATGTAGTTAACACCTTCTTGGATTTTTTTTTTGAATTCATCAACGATTGAGGGTGTGGTGATTTGAACCCATAAGCTCTTGGTTACAGGTCATGTATGACCCCACTCAATTCCTATTCCTTTTAGCTAACCTTATCATATTATAATACCTCGAATAATCGATTATTTCAAAATTATTTTATTCCCACATAACTCCAACCCACCACCCTTAAATGTAATCACATCTTTCTTGAACAATTCAACTTCCAGGCATAGTAAAAAATCTGTCACGTTGGAATAAAAAATCTTCAAAAACTAAGAAAATTACAAAAGTAAAGACAAAAATGGCAAAATATCCACTCCCACAATCAATTTCAAAAGAATTTCAATACAATACCCCCAACCATGGTAGAAAAATTTACCATTTCAGGAAACTTGTATTACAAGGAGATCATAACAAATAAGCATATAAATGGAAATTTGGAACATTGATTCAAATAGGGAAAGAGAAAGCATTGCATGTAAATGACAAAGCCAATCAAATGGAAAAAGGAATCCAACGATGCATACCACTGAACCAAAACGACGCTGATCATGACCGTCCATTATCAAATCAGAGATTTAAAATTCAAAAATCCCAACAGAATGAACAGGGCAGAAACAAGAACAAACAAACACACACAATCCCAGATACAGATTGATACCTCACAAACAAAATCAAACCCAATAAACAGAAAAAGGATTAAAAACAACCCAAATCACTTAGAACCCAACAATTCAAAAACAAAACCAACAAGCATAAGATTCAGCCCTGTTAAAGAAAATCAAAACCCAGATACAGATTGATACCCCACAAACCAAATCAAATCCCAGAAACAGAAAATGGGAGGGAAAAAGAAACCCCACAAATCACTTAGAAGAACCCAACAATTCAAAAATAAAACCAATAAGCCTAAGATTCAACCCTGTTTGAGAAAATCAGAACCCAGATACAGATTGATACCCACAAACCAAATCAAACCCCAGAAACAGAACGGGATTAAAAACAACGCAAATCCCTTTGAACCCAACAATTCAAAAACAAAACCAAGTAGCCTAAGATTGAACCCTGTTTGAGAAAATCAAAACCCAGATACAGATTGACACCCACAAACCGAATCAAACCCCAGAATCCCTTAGAACCCAACAATTAAAAAACAAAAGCAAGAAGCCTGGGATTGAACCCGGATACAGAATGATACAGAAATCGAAATCAAAAGCGAAAAGGGTAATGGAAAAGAAAGAGAAATCGATTGATTACCTTGTGGATTACGCCTCTCCTGGGCTTCGGGACGAGGAATGGAAGAATAAAGGAAAAGACAGAGTGGGATTTGGTTCGGGCTTTGCCTTTGTTGTTCTTTCGGTTAGTTATTTCCAGCAAACGCAATGAACGGATGACAGAGAAGCAAACGCGCCCAAATCGCCCTAAACTTTTCTTTTCCTTTCCTTTTCCTTTTTTTAAAAATTAAAAAATCTTAAATAGATTGGGGAAAGAAAGTTATAAATTTAGATTTTTATAAATAGATTAGTTGAAGCAAAAAAAACTTGTTAAAATATGATTCTTTTAAAATATGATTCTTTTTTAAGGAGTTAGTAACTATAGTTTATTTGAAAGTATGTTTAAAATGAGAAATTATTTTGAGTAGTTAAAAACAGTTATTTTGAATAATTAAAAATAGGGAATTTGGACGGTATAACAAATTTTTTACTCTACATTAGAATTATAGCAACTTTTTAAAAATATTGCAAATATAACAACTTTTTTTGATAGACTCTATCAAACACTATTGATGGACTCTATCATACACTATTGATGGACTCTATCGTACACTATTGATGAAGTTTATAAATCTAATTTTCCTATATTTGCAAATATTTTCAAAAAGTTGCTATTATGCAATTTTTTTGCCTCATTGTAATATACATCCAAATTCCCCTAAAAAATAAGTGGTTATAAATAAAGAATTATTTTAAGTAATTAAAAATGAATACTTTAAAATGTGTGATTAGAAATGATAAGTTATTTTGAACCGTTATAAATGAGGAATCGACTCTATAATAAAAGTTTGTGACCATTTGAAAAGTGATGGAACACAAGTTTGGTGAAAGATTATGAAATTCAAAGTCAAACGTATTAACAAAGGTTAAATTTATGGTTTGGAGAACTTTCTATAATTTTATTTCCACTAATTATAACATTTTTAAAAAGGGGTGTGCACTCTAATTGGTTGTGGCCTTGTGGCCAACAAAAAAAAAATGGAGATACAATCATTCGCACCATTTGGAGTTAGTAAAATGAAAAAGAAAGCTTGGAGGGTTTTTTTTTTCTTCTTCTTTCAATTTGCTTGGTTGGATCATATCTTGAAGGCATTAGATTTTTTACTATGGTTTATTGCCAAGATTAGTGCTGATCAAATAGAAGGTTTCTTGGTTATCTGTTGACGAATTTGGAGTGAAGAACATGTGTTTTCGCTCATTTTCGAGAAGCAAAATCTGAACGAATTTCTTAGAAGTTTACTCAACAAGATTTTTAAATTGCTAGGTGTTGTTTGATGGGTGAACGATTCGCCAGTCTTGAATCTTTTCGTTGAAAGATGAAAACATCATGAAATTAAGAATGTAAAGCGTTATACTGATGCAACAACTCATGAGCATTAATTTGATTAGTGGAAGTGAAATATTTGCAGCGTAGGGAAGATATAATAGTTGAATTAAAAATTCATTATCTACTTGAAAAATCACGAGTTGAATACTAGTACGTGGGTGAGGATCCTATGTAAATCTACTTGATGTTTCTTCATTCTAAAATAAACAAAAAAAACTTAATTTATCAATGATTAAAATGTTCAATTTTAAAACAGAGAAAAAATTAAAATAAGATTTCAAACCAAGGAAGTAATCTAAAAAAAAAAAAAAATTCAAACCAAGGATTAAAAACCTAAATTTCTTAATTGAACTTAAAAAAAAGTTAAAAAGTAAACATAAACTTAAAATTGAGGGGGCTAAGAAAAAAAAAATAATTTGGAGGGACTAAAATGAAGTTTATTCCACACACACACACTATATATATATATATGTTAAAGCCCCATTTTTCATTACCCTCATAGTTTCTTCGAGCAATGGCGAACGAGATAAGCTCTGACTATGGCGGCAAGTTCAATCCAAACCCCCACTCTTCTTTTCAACCGATTGTTTCCGACGAGAAAACCCCCTCTTTGATCGCTTCGAATCAGAATCAGGAGTTTGAAGAAATGGTGAACGGTGCGAGTTTTTCTTCTCTGGAAGAAACCCTAGAAAAATCTGTCGAAAAGATTCAGAATCTTGACGTGGAGGTCGAAGCAAAGGTCGGTTCTGTCCATAATTTCGAAACGATCGGTGCTGTGGAAGACGGTAATCAAGAAGTTGCGAAGAAAGATTCTGATGGGAATCAGAATCAGGAGTTCGACGCAATGATCAATGGTTCGAGTTTTTCTTCTCTTGAAGAAAACCTAGAAGATTCTGTCGAAAAGATTCAGAATCTTGATGTGGAGATCGATAGGAAGGTGGGTTCTGTCCATGAGTTCGAAACGATCTGTGCTGTGAAAGATGGTAATCAAGAAGTTGCGAAGAAAGATTCTGATGGGAATCAAGGTTTTGCGAAGGAAGCACTTGTTCAAGAAGTTCAGTTGTCTTCTGCTATTGAAGCCGACGGGGAAGAGTGCTTGGTTCGAACCGAGGATCTGTCGAGAAAAGAAGCTGATTCTGAGAGCATTCTGGAAATGAAAAAAAAACTGCTATTGGAAAAACTTGAAGCCATGCTGGTTACTGGAGAAGAAATTGATATAGAGAAGGGAAATAATAATCCCCCTAGTTTAGGAGGGATGGTGGATAATTGCACGAAATCGATGCTCATCGATGAGGAGAACATGAATGTTCTTAGACGAAGCCATTTGTCTATTAAAAATTCATTGAAGATTGAAGTGATAGACGAGACTGCATTAGTTGAACCAGTTCATGTTTCCAAGATTGGAAATGTAGAAGAGGTTGGTATAGTTTATCCAACCAGGTCAATGCAGATAGGGGTGAACAAATCCCAAGAACCCGATAGAGGGGTGAAAAAGGTGAAAAGATCGAGGAGGAAGGCGGCAAGGGAAGCGAGGATTTCTGAGGTGCATTTGAATCTGGGGAGTGTGCATGATCTTGTTCAAGTCAATGAACGTAAGAAAAATGCAGAAGGAAATAAGATGGTGTATTCAAAGAAGGATATGGAAGCACTGAGGTTTGAAAATGTTGCAGAACAGAAGAGATTGTGGAAAGCTATATGCAATGAACTGATGCCTGTTGTGGCAAGGGAATACAGTGGCTTAACGAGCTCGAATCACCCGAGGAAGATAGGCTCCACCTCTGGTACTATAAGTTCCTATTTCTTGTTTGTTTTGCTTCAGTCTTATAAGTGTTCTTTACAAATAAATGATGTGTGTATAATATAGTTGCATTTGATGATCTGATTGTTCCAAGTCTTTCGAAAGCCCAAATTGTCTGCTAATTGATCTTTTGCTTATGAAGATTTGTTATGACTGGTTGCTTAGTATTCTAAAATCTGGTTGTTGTTTCCATTTTCAAGATGCCCATGAATGACTTTTGATTGAAATAGTTTTGTAACTTTTTTGCCTGAAAATTGTGTTATTCAATTTGTTCCCCATTGTTATGACTGGTTCTTTCTAGTTTCTGATGTGTTTTTCTCCTATATATTTCTTAAAAAAAGATGTTGCCAAAAAAATCTCATAAACCTATTTTGACTTTTTCAATATCCTTTTTTTCAGACAACTTAGTTTCATAATTATAGTTATGGTTTTTTGTTTTGATTGTGTCATTTTGATGGTTTCAATTTCTCTTGTGCACAGGTGTTGTTGCTGCACGGGGAAGATGGAATCATATGAATATTTTTGTCCATTGAAGAATGGCCTAAATCAATCCAACTAAAGACCTTTTGTGCATCAAAATCAACATGTTTTGTGCATCAAAATCAACATGCTTTGTGCAATAGGCGATAGATAGTTTTTGTCTGTACAAATATACAGATTACATGAAATTTGTGTTCTTTTTTGTATAGAATTGGTTACAGTCGCATTCTTTTGTACATGATGCAAAGTGCAAACTCATTAGTATGGTACTCAATAATATGAAATTTCTGTTCAATTCTTTTTGACTTGTCTGTGCGTAATGATTTTCTTTTTTCTCTTTATCTTAACTGAAACCAGAACCATACATATTATTTGTGGGGTAGAACTTGATGTTTAAATAGTTTCATAAGATCACTAAAATTCTGTGGCAACTGAACAGGGGAGGGATGTTCAGAAAGCTTGGATGGTGAGTACATGGAAGGTGATAATGAAATTGTACTCTCTGAACCCCCTTGCAATCTTAGTGTCCGCGAGGATAGTGATGATGATAGGTATTACAACAGTATTCAGAGACCTGCCTTTCTGGTGGAGGGAGAACCCAATTTTGATTCAGGACCTCCAGAAGATGGATTAGAATTTCTTAGACGTGCCAGGTAAGTTCTGATAAGTTATATGTTAATGTTATAACTCATTTGAGTTTCTTTCTACTTTTCATTTTAAACTGCCTTCAGTTTACGTTGTTATAATCTTTTATTCTCTACGACTTGATGATAAACAAGCATTAATGGAACACTATGAGGGGATTTTTGTATGAAGGGGCGATCCGAGATGGAGTGGGTTATAGTGTTGTGGTGCTGAATGAATATGGCAGTGATATTGCTAACATCAATCTATTTTTACATTGTTCAATTCTTGGTTATTTTAAGAGTTTTTGTGAATAGGAGTGTGTTGGAAAGCCATTAGCACCTCAATATTAGGTAACAGCTATCTTACTAACTTCCTAGTTGGTTTGAAATTCGAGTAACTAGTTGGACTGGACGAGGTTAAATTGCAATCGATAGTATGGCCAGGATCTGTAAACATTTCCCCTGATTTTGAGTTACATACAGTCCATCAATTCTTAACTTTTTAGAAGCTCAAGGCACTACGAGAGTATTTTGTGATTTGGATGATGATAAGGGGGGCTCAATAATCTGAATTTAGGAGAGAGATTCAAAATCCATTTTGATGTTTAGTTTTGACTTGGGGGATTTGATGTTGGCGGGTTTGTTTTAGGGAAGTCCTTTAGGGGTAAAAGACCACTTAATCCAAGAGAAAAAGACCCTAACAATTTGAGTGACCGTGGATGACAAACCCTTTGTAAAAAGATGCAAAGGCCAAAGCTATAGTGGCATCATGTATGATCTAGTAATCCAGAGATTACAGGTTGAATCCCCACACGGTAAACAAGCCCCAATAACCGGTTCAAATCCCCATACCCCCAATTGTTGATCGTTTTTCTCTCATGGATTCATGGATGAATCCACCAATTTAAACCTCATTGATTTAAAATGACTCTTTTCCTTGTTGTTAGGTGGGAAGCTTCCCGTATTCCAAATGTGACGGTGGCAAAAGTTGATAGAAGCAGTTTTAAGAAAGAGCAAAGTGTTTATATGCCACTGATTCCTGCAATCGCCAAGTGCCCTCACCATTTACTACCTTCAAAGGAGTGGGAGGATTCATTTCTTGCTGATTTTTCTAAGCTGCGTCAGGTAATTTCATCTCTTTCATTCTCTTTATCTTATCGACAAGTGCCCTCGACTATTTTCACGGGCAAATTACAATATTTAGATGTCAAGGAAACCAGTAGGATACTAATTTCTAGATAGGTGACAATTTTGGATCGGCAACATAACACCTGTAAGAAATTTATTATGTTTTATGTTTTATTTCGCTCCTGTTTTGACAAGAAACTATCTATCTATATATTTATTTATTTTATTATTAACATACATCAATCTTAATGAATCATTTGTCATTTTGGTTTATGAACGTCTGAAAATGTCAATTTTATTTGTCAAACCTCTATGTTTTTTTTATTCTTACTAAAAAGACGATCATTTGAGTAGAAAATAAATGAAAAATGAGTGATTTAGATTAATGTGTAGTTAATGAAAATCAAAGGACTAAAATTGAGACTTCAAAAGCCAAAGGACCAAGTAGAAAGTAGTTGAATGTTTATAGATCAAAGTCTAACTTTCAGTCATCAATGATTTTTTTATTTATTTATTTATTTTTCTTTCTTTCTTCTAACTCATTGGCAAAGCTTTTTGTAATCTTATTTATGTATTTTGTAATTTTCATTCATGAATGAAAGTTTCGTTTCCCATAAAAAAAATGATTTTTCTTTTCTTGTTTCCTATTGAATAGAGAACACTTGAAAAGAGTAGTGGAAAGGAAAAAAATTGGGTTTTCTTGATGATGCTAAATTTCTTATTGTGCTGTAAATATGATTTTTTTTTTGTCATGCCAGGCTCTGTCATACTCCGAGAACTCTGAGCAGTCCGATTTGATCCTCCACGAAAAGTTTGATTTTGTAATTCCGGACTTGATTGATCAGCCTAGTGCTGTCTTGCCTGCCAACGACATCGACTCACAGCAACCCGATGAACGGAATGCCAGCTTTTCTGCAAAGGAAAACAGTAGCAACGAGTATCCATCTTTGTCGGCAATCTCAAAGATGAACTCGGTGTTTCGTATTTCGTCGTTGAGGAAGCATATAATCTCGTTTGAAACTCAGACAACACTATCAAGGACCGATTGCCTTTGGCTGTTTGCTTTAAGTGCGGCAGTTGATACTCCTTTGGAAGCAGATAGTTGTGCCGCTTTCAGGAGTCTGCTTCGGAAATGTGCCAGCTTGCGGGCCGAGAAGACCGAGCTCGACGATGAGGTGATAATGCTCAACATTCTTGCCACCATTTCTGGAAGGTACTTCGGACAGTCGGAAAATTGAAGCTATTCTTTTCCTCCCAAGTTCAAATAGTATCTGGTAGGAGGATGGACTATGATTTTAGTTTTACTATTGTTTCAATGGGACAAGTTACTTAGATATTACAAATGAGCTTTATAATGTCATGACATTTTGTTTTAATGAACTTAGTTTAAAATCTTGCTACTTGAAAAATATGAATTTAAAATCTTGTTACTTGATAGGACATCAATTTGAAAATTATTTAGACATTTTTAGAATTTAACATATTGGACGTAATTAAAAAAAAAAAAAGTTATTATTGCACGGAACAAACTTGAAAGATTGAAAGATTTGAGATTAAATTACCATTTAACCATGTGCAAAAATAATACACGACATTTTTGGATGATGAAATATGTTAGTTGGTTTTTTTTTTTACTTGTTTTCTTTATCTCAATGTCAAAAATCACATCTCAATCTTCTAATTATTATTTTAGTCATGAGTTACTAACCTTTTTTTTTCTCTTCTATTCAAGAACTAAAATTGAACAATAAATTTTGAAACATAAGAGTTAATTGAATTTAATTGGAAATTTCACACAAGATTTAAAAGAAGACATTCATCACATTAACGAGCTATTAGAAATGAGTTTTTACAACTCTTTTAAACAATCATATCCAAATGAGTTATTGTAATCATTGAAAATAATTGACTCATTTTTAGTAGCTCAAAAATATAATTTAGTTTTAACCACCTATTTCTAATAATTTATTTATAACTACTAATTTCTGACTTTACAAAATAATCACTAATTTATAACTACATCGAGACGAGCTATGGTCGGTAAAGTCTCCACAAAAATCATCATCCAAACAAAGTTATTAACCATAACCTTTCTACAAATAACCACATTCAAATAAGATATTACTAAAATTCAAATTTCTAATCCCTAAAAAAAGAGTGTTATTGTTCGTCTTCCCGCCCATCGGCCACCATGTCCAGGACTCGACGCAAGCCCATTCCCTTCAACACCGACCGGCAGCCGGTCGCCACCGCCGCGCCGCCGAAAACGCCGCTTACTTGTTCCACATCCCTCATTCCTCCCTCACTCAAATCAGTAAGTTTCTCACGCTTCAACACTTTCTCATCGTCGATGAATTCTTTTCAGATTTTCTCTGTGTTTTCTCATCCGTTAGGTTTCTCTGTACGATTGGTGGCTGGTAAAGGCTGATGATGGCGAGGGCTTCGCTATCGGAGGATTTGCTTCCAGAGAGTAAGACATCGCTTTCCCTAGCCTTTTCATTTTTCAGTTTCTTATTCGTTTTCGGGAAATCTATGCCGTAGTTGAGTGATTGAATATTTTTGCTGAAGATAAAAATTATTAGCTGTATCTCGGGCTGTTTGTTTGGCATATTTAGGTAGGATTTAGTTTTAGGAATTATATTGAGTAGTTAAAAGTTGAAATGTATAGTCAAAAACGTGTTCGGATGTAGTTTTTGTGTATAAGAGTTAGAGTCAAAACCTTGTTTGAATGTAGATTTAGAATGAGTAGTTATTTTTAGTAGTTAAAAAGAAATGATTAAAAACGAGGGGTTAAAAATGAGTTATTTTGATTGATTTAAAATGAATGATTAAAAAATGAGTGGTTAGAAATGATTGAGTAGTTATAAATGAATGATTAGAAATAAGAGTTATTTTTAAAAGTAAAAATGAGGAGTTAGTAAAAACTCGTTTGGATATAGGTTTTTAAGGAGAAGAGAAGTTAATAAATCCTAAAATTAAATCCTACCTAAATATATCAAACAAACAGTCCCTCTGTGTTCTGATATTTGATATTGATGTTAATTTGGAAGGGATTTTACTATGACTTGGTGAAGCTTTGAAACTGTTTGAAACCATATGAATTATAGCTATATAATGAGTTGGAGAAGATTCAAGATACTATTTTATTTTTCTACTAAGAATAAGATGAATTTGGTGTAATTTATTCAACTAGATTATCAATACTGAAACCCATCCATGAAAAGCCTGGCATTATGAACCATTATGGAGTGGCTCAATTGGTGAAAGAGGGCTTTGGGGGTGCATAAGGTGATGAGTTCAATCCATGGTGGTTACCTACTTAAGAACTAATTTCCTACGAGTTTCCTTGGCATCCAAATGTTGTAGGGTCAGACGGTATGTCCTGTGACATTAGTCGAGGTGCACGCAAGCTGGCTCGGATAGTCACGGATATCTAAAAAAAAAAGAAAGTCTGGCATTGTTGAAAGAAACTGAGATATCATGTCATCTCTTTGCTGGTGTTTTAGTGTTTTATGCAAGAGGAGCAGTTAATCATAGTTTTATGAGCTATTATTAGTTTTCCACAACTGTGATGAATGTCTTTAGTGTTTTTGGTTTTCATTTGGCATAAATCATCAATCCATAAAAAGTATACAACTGGTTTCAGCTATCAAATTCTAGAGAACTCACTCTTCATGCATAGTCTATTTTCCAAGACTGAGGATTGATGATTGATGCTGTGTTTCAAAGATGTTTCTGATTCATTATTGCAGAAGAGTCGGGTTAAGAGTATTTCATTCTGCAGCGATTTCTAAGCGACATGAAGCCACCACTCTCGAGGCAGCAGATGGCATTATCATTATAGTCAGCGGCATCATAAATCGATCACGAACACATGAAAATGGCTTTCCACCAAAGGTATGTCATTGTTCTTATTTCTCCCAACTTTCTGTTCTTGAACCCTTACTGATGGCTGAACTATTCATCCAAACATATCTTAAACTGAGGAAAATTAACTACATGCAACTTTAGCAGGTGTACAATCATTTCCTTCTTGGTTTTCCCTTCAATTGGAAAGATTATATGGGCTCTAGTTCAGATAAAATATCTAAGTTAGCAAGTTCTTCTCATTCTGACCATCAAGGTAGAAGCCATAACTTAGAACCTCACTTAGACAATCTTGCAGTAACTAGGTTGCGAGATCTCTTCTTGACCTCGTATGGAGAATCTAGTCATGACCTCTTTATGAATAGCTTAAATTCAAGATGTAGTCCAACAAAAAAGTTCGAATCTGGACTAGAGACCCCGAAACGACCTCAACGCGTAAATCCCCATCAAGATCTCAAGGAGCAAGGTTTTGGGGATGAGGGGAAGAATGATGAAACTAAATCTAAGGTGGAAAATGAACCCCAGATTGTAGGAGGCAGAGGTGTTTGCACAAGAAGCATGGCAAAGTTGAAAATTTCTAGTAACAGAAGTAAAGAGAGGCTTGTATCAAACCCTCTGAAAAGGATAAAGAGTCAGGAGAATAACTCTTCATGTGAAAACTCAGGAAAGGGAACTGGACTGAGAGTTAAAAGTAGCTCAAATGTTGCTATGTCGACAACTGATTTTTCGATTCGATCGGGGAAGGAAGTCGATGCAATCACAGATAAACCTGAGAGTAGAAGATCAAGTCTTAGGCTATGGAACCAAAAGCAGAATCGATAGGTGGTATACTCTGAGTTTTTGTGCAATGTTGATATTCATACTCCCTTAAAGATCGATAATCAAATCAAGTATCTGTTTGGGTTTACTTTTTTTTTTTTAATTATTTTTTAATTTTGCTTCAATTTGACTGATAAGATTTAGAAAAAATGAACATCATCCTGCAGCTGTGAACATAGTCTTATTGTTGTATGTATTATGTATATGTTGTCAGTGTGAACATATATGAGATTGTGTTTTCTTGATAACTGTGATTTGGATTTTCATCCCACTATATACTCGGGTAATATGTGCCCGTCCCAAAGTAGGTCAGAACTCTGGTGACAACAAAGATTTTTACAATTAAATTCACTCGTAAGTTTTGAAACTGTGACCTGCTAAAGTTGAAAGACTGTCGTGAGCAGGCCAAGGTGGAGGTAAGGTGCAATGCCAGCTCTTGAGTCTCGATGTAACACAAGCTCTACCGAGCTGGCTCGTCACTAATCAGGGAACAACGCCGATGGAATTTGTCGCCCGACAAAATACTAACGGCCAAACATGTGAGAAGTATCATGATTTGTGATCCCTTGTAAAAGACATGCCCTTCTATAAAAGTTCGAGTCCGGCACCACCGATTTAAGCTTTAGAGTGTAGGCGATCGAGCACCTTACTAGTACGAGATTCTGTTTTGCAGATTTATGCCTAACTCATTAGTCAAAACTAACTCATTATCTCGATAAAATGAGAGTTGAATTGACCCAACTGATTGAAATTAACAAAATAAACTAAGAAATTTTAGACAAAGCTTATTGATGGAATCATTTCTTATTTAATATCTTGCTGATTTGAGCCTAACTCACTTGTCATATATCTTCACTTAAAAAAAAAACTTTAAATATGTAGCTTTAAATATGTATCTAATATGACGAAAGTGTCATGGCAACAAAGGTTTAGTAAATATGCTAATACCAAATTTATAAACTGACTAAATTATAGATATGGTCAATCAATATTTGACGATGTTGCGAAGCACTCGTTGTACAAAGCCAAATTTAAATTAGGATATTGTAGCCTTTATTTGTGTACAATTTTAGTTTAAATTTATTTGAATAGATTTAAAAAAAAAAAAAAAATTATCCTAAAATGAAAGATAATATTAATAAAATTTGATTCAGAATTGTAATGATATATAAAATAAAATCAAAATCTTAATAATTTATTAAAAATAAAGAGAAAGTGTGAACCTATTTATAAAATTTAGAGAGATGATAATTTTATAAGAAAAGATAACAAAAGGTTTTGATATAATTTTTTTTATTATTTATTTTTTATTTAATACGGAGACCATAATAGAACAAACTTAAAAATTCAAAAAATTCAAAATTAGACTTTTAAATTCAAAAAATTCAAAATTAGACTTTTAAAAGTATATAAGACTAAAAGGTTTAATCCAATTATTGTAGAACTAAAAGCTTTCCATCCTCAAAAAAAAAAAAAAGAAAAAAAAAAAAAACTTTCCTTTTCAAAATATATTTTTGTTTTTTTTGTTTTCTTTTTCTTTCTCTCTTTTAGTTCATGAGAGAGATATTTGAACTTCTGGTAGTTCAAACATACCCTAGGAGGGAGTACTAACTTCTACATAACATCTCAATAAGTAAGTCCCGAGTAAATTGTTAGCAATGCAAAGGGTAACTTGTTATGATATGATGAAGCCTAAGGCAAAGTCAGAAATTTATTCTCCTCCTAAATCTTGAAGAAACAATTGTAGGAATTTTTACCCTATTTCTTTTTTTGGAATCACGGAAATTGGAGTTCACTCCACTACACCCAGAGTAACCACACCCGTCCTTATGCCAAACTCTAGAGACATCAAAAGAGTAGAAACTCGGAAGGTGTCTATAAATTAATATCACAAAGACTTTAAAGCAACTTCAAAACCCAAGTTTTCGACCATTACACTACCCGTGAAAAAATGCACACAACAATACACAGGCACACCTATGAACCCCACCCACCCCAATTTGTTGTAACCCATAGAAATCTGACCATATCTTATGGAATCAACATCTTACTGATCTTTCCACCACCCCATAGAAATCTGACCATATCGTTTTTAATCCTTGTAAAACAAAGAATGATATATCAAGAATTTTGAAAATAGAAACTATAGAATGTTCCGATACACGTCCCAATCACTTTTTACAGAAATGAAATTTAAAAAACCATAAGAAAAGAAAAAAATGGGTCTGTTTCTGTTTCTTAGTTTTTCTGATTCTTTCTATCTCTTTTTTTTTTTCGTTTTTTTACTTTGGATAATAGAGCTCATTCTTATCATTATCAACTGCCAAAGTAGTTTCTACTTTCGCCATCCGAACAAAAACCAGGCCTCCAAAAGCAAGAGTGAGTGGTTCAAAACTTACAAGTTCACCTTCCAACAGACTTATAAATTCTCTGCTCAAACAGGCACGCGTCTACCCCGATATTTTTCGAACATCTGCGACAACAAAAAACACATAAATCTGCTGTCGAGAAAAACTCAGGATGTGTAAGAATTCAAACAAAAACTCAAACAATGCTGACTGATTTGGTATATTGCAGATTAACTAGTCCACGAAAGTAAATACAAATGCAAACTAAGAATTTAGCACAGCATGATGTAAACTAATTTTTTTTGGAGAAGAAACATTTCATTGATTAATGAAAGAGGGGTAAAAACCCAATGCCTCATAGGCTTACAGAAATGCTTTCCAATTGGAAATAAAATAAGAGAGGGAATAACTACTAAACGGTGCCTTATGTTTGCA
>JBBMEF010000023.1:11027696-11042320 GCA_037832685.1 Sicyos baderoa
ACAAACTTAACTACTAACTAATTTAACTACCTAGGTTACAACTAACTTAACTAATCTAACCTATTCTTAACTTTCAGTAAGTTTCTATGGGAAAACAATATCCACAAAATTGCAGAATTCTTGATTTTGTACTAAAAGTTGTATTTCTTCTTCATCCATCACTATCCATATCTCTGTTTCATCACCTGATACAACTCTCAACAAAATACCAATGTTCTTGAATATCATATAATTTGAATCTGTTGATTCACCAACCCATATGGAAATATCCCATCCAAATTCAACTTCCTTCAAATCCACACTTTCCCAATTTGTACATAGGTACAATTTTGGGATTATATCAGCTGATAGCACCTTGGAAACAACTCCAATTCCTTCATTTCCCACCAATCTTTTGATCCAATCACCTTTGATTTCTTGAAATGAGTTTCTCAATAATCCCACTAACTCAAACAGCTCCTTGTTGATCATAATTTCATTTGCTAAACAATGAGCTAACTGAACCCACCAAAAGTTACCAACTGAGAAATATCTTGTAGATAAAGGCTGCAATCTGTTATGTAGAGTTATTACACTACTACAACTTTGCACTTTAACTTCCATAACACATTTCCAAAGAAAGCTCATGAATACTTCCACACATGTTGGATTTTGTACATGATCCCTAGATTCAGCTTTAGCTTTTAGGACTTGGATTGCATTGTCTTTGAACACCAGCCTTTGAAAGCAGCCTTTTTGTTCAGAATTGGAGGAAAAGATTGTTCCTTGACGCCTCTCGAAGAGCGGCGAGATTGGTCCGAAGTCGGAACAGGCAATGGTAGGAAGAGAATTGAAAGAGGCTGCATTGATATCTACCCAAGATCTAAGAAAATAGCTTATAGTTGTAGCATCCATGAGTTCATGTAGAAGGCAAAGAGCGGTCGCAACTCCGCCGCAGTCGAATACGGTGGCTTGGATAGCAACTTGGGCATATTTCTCATATGGATCAGTCCATAATGTAGAATGCATTATGAGTTTCATCAAAACATCCTCTGTGTTTGGTTCCTTGAAGATCTCAAACATGCCACGGCTGACTTTGGCTGTAACAAAGATGATCTCTTCATAGTTGCAAGAAAGTGAATTGTCAACAATTTCTCCTTCTAGGAAAAAGAATTGCTTTAGAGTTTCAGAAAGAGAGGTTTTGAGGGTATCAATGGCAGCAATTGGCTTAGAATAATCTTGTGGATCATTGTTGGTTTTATTTGGGAAGAAAAGAAAAAGGGGAGTATAAACTAAAGGGGAGAGCTTTTCAAGAAACCAGAGTTGAAAGGTTTCAAGGTTTGGAGGAATTGGTGAGGATGTAATAGTGTTTCTTGACAGAAGCTTAATCTCCATCTTCCTTTTTTCTTTGGCCCTTTTTTTTCTAAATAAAATCTTAAGCTTTTCAAATCAATTGCCATAGATAATAAACCCCTTTGATAAATTCAAGATGAAAGACTTTTGAAAGTCTACCTTTACTTTTCTTCTTTCTCAAGTATACTTCTGATTCAGTGGATGGTGATTATAATATGTAGGGAAATTGATATGGGAAGGTTTTATTAAAACCAATTAAATATATATATATATATTTATTGGTTATAGAGGTCAAAGAGGTGAGATAAGGTGAAGAGACTTTGAACTTCATCTATTAGAGGGAAATTCATACCCTAATAGGTTAACAAAATGATATTTTTTTTATAACACATGAATTTGGAGCTTCACTCTTCTAAATTTGGGATATTATTGACTCGTCCCTCGACTACGCACCTAGATACATTAGAGGAGAGGAGATACAAGTGGGGTGTTTACAAATTAATGTCACAAGCAAATCTCAAACCTGAGGTCTCAAAGAAAAAATATCCTCAAAATTCAAACTTTCGACCAACTACACCACCCCTTAGGAACAAGTCAAATATGTGAGAGCAATTGGCAAAGCGACCCAAAACTTCGTACAACTCAACATAGGGCATTTCATCGATAGAGAAGGCATTCGAAAGGACGAGTTGAAATTCTAGATAAGTACTAGCAAAATATTTATTTAAAAAGTAAAAATAATAAATAAATAAATAATAGTTTACACTACTATAAAAACCAACCCACATCCATTCATATCAAAAGAAAAGGAAAGCAAACAATAATCATCTATATAATTTACACCACACCATGCACCCCCACTCAGTCTCACTTGGTGACTCCAAAAACAAAAGGGGTAAAACATTTTCAACAACAGAGGGCTGTACCAACCAAACCAAACATGACTCAAGGATCTTCAAAGAAAAACAACAACAATAAAAATTGGAATAAATAATGAATATTATGATTTCAATATGGTCATCGTAAAAGCAAACGTTGCAATGTTAGGCTGACATATATCAACAATGAGAAATTAAAAAAATGCAGATCAGTTTTTATGTACGGCAGCAGGAGCGGGGCCAGGTGGCTTTAGAAGCGGCTGGAGAGCCTTGACGACAATGCTCATGTTCGGCCTGAACTCGGCTTCATACTGAACACACAGTGCAGCCACAGCAGCCAACTGCAATAACCATAAAACCAAGTCAATGCCACAATAATCTGTGTGACAAGAATGTGAAATAACAATGTATGCAATTCAGACAGAAGGTACCTTGGCAACTCCTTTAGGAGGATATTCACCCTTCAGCCTTGGATCAACACATTGTTTTACTTTGTCCTCACTTAGCCTTGGAGTAGCCTTAAACAAAAAAGTAGACCATTATTTAGACTTGAAAAAATCGAGCAGATGTAGACAAAAAAGGCCCGAGCGAACTGAAACAATACGAAAGTACTCACCCAAGTAACAAGACTCTGCTGCCCGCGAGGCATGGTGTGATCAACAGGTTTCCTACCGGTCAAAAGCTCAAGCAGAACGACTCCGAAGCTGTAGACGTCACTCTTTTGTGTCAAATATCCGGTCATTGCATACCTAGGGGAAGAGAGGACTTGAACATCAGCACACTTTCTTACCTACTATCTATGCTATTTCCAAAGAACAAAAAGAGAAGTGAAATCGGAAAAGTAAACATTTAGGAGAGATAATGCAAGTAAGCAACCAAACGAGCGAATGAGATTTCAGAAACTTTACTCTGGAGCATGATAACCAAAAGTTCCTAAGACACGAGTAGAATGAAGTCGAGCAGCCATGTCAGGAGCCTGGTTTGAAAGGTTAAAGTCTGCAATCTTTGCTTGATAGTCTTCGAAGATAAGCACATTGCTGGATCTAACATCTCTATGTTTGATAGAAGGTTGAACTTTCTCATGCAAGTATTCCAATCCTCTAGCTGCACCAACACCAATTCTCACACGCTGCATCCAATTGAGCACTGGACCCGGCTGTGCCCCTTGCACTCCCTTTCTACCTGTGTAGAGCGCAACAACTCGTGAAATTCACTGGCCTATATGAAATTTAACTATATGATGAACTTAATACAGCGGCATACCGTGCAATATGTCGTGTAGAGAACCCATAGTTGCAAATTCATATGCAAGTAAACGGAGATTTCCTTCAACACAGTATCCATGCAACTCAACAAAATTTTCATGTTTCAACCTTGAGACTGTAGAAACCTGAAGCAATACAATACACAATAAGGGATTATGACTCATTAAACATAATGTATACATGATAAGATAGAGTTATAACGTGCTAAATCTATTTATATCGATATCGATATTGTAGACAAACCTGAGTCAAAAAGTCAACACTTGAGTCAGGCTCAGAGGAAGCATCCAGCTTCTTTACTGCCACAGCTTTCCCGTCGTCTAAGTTTGCATAATAAACTCGACCGTACGATCCTTCACCAATCAGTGCCTTGGACCCGAAGTTGTCAGTCTTTTCTTTCAGTTCTACCAGAGACAACGCTGGCACGTCTATGGGAGGTGGAGCTTTTGGTGGTTCAGATTTGATAGGAGCTGGATCTTTCGAGAACCTACGGTGACCTGAAAGGCATAAATAGCAGATAAATCGTAAACAAGGCTATAGTCTATTAAATCCAAGAAGGCCATCATATAGAAAATAGTTTCCCAGATACTAAGATAAACCATAAAAAAGACAGTTTCAGAAGATGATTCAGAAAGTTTTGACCTTGTTGGATAATCATTTGAGTTTGGTTTTAGTTTTTTAAAATTAAGCCTAGAAATCCTATTTCCATTTATGACTTATATTAATGCGTTATCTATCATTTGCCTATGAGAATCCTCACATTGATAAAGTGAGGATATCTTCTAGTGTTTAAAAGGTAAGTGGACTACTTCTCTCATGGATGTCCACACTATCTAATACTATGTTTTCAAAAACTAGGTCACATTTTGAAAACTAAAAAAGTGATCTTCAAAAACTTGTTTTTGTTTGATTTTGGAATTTGGTTATGAGTTCAAATACTTCCTTAGAAGAGATGAACACCATGATATAGAAATTGAGAGAAAATAAGCTAAATTTTTTAAAAATCAAAACTAAATAGTTATCAAACGGAGCCTTATTTTTCCATAGTAGTTTTCTACGTAGGGACTGTATGCCTTTGGTATTTTCCCAACCTGACCGTTGTTCAAAACTTCACACTAAGACTTACAATTTCCAACCCATATCCATTCCATCCACTTCCTCTCACTTGATCAGCTTACTCGCAACGATCGCAACCCAAAGTCGCGTGTAACTTCCCCCAAGCATTGATTTTTGACAACCTTAATCATTCTATACCTGCTTTGGCTGATTCTCAGTAAGATTTTGTTGCTTTCAAATTTTCTCCTTGGATACCAATTTCCACCACCTCTGTATTCCTCAATCACATTGATTCAAATTCATACATCACTTCAAAATATTTTGAATTTCCAGTGGCAGTAACTCCAAAATCGTTCTCATAGATCCAAACTGCTTTGAACCAATTTGATAGGAACCAAAGAATTGGAATATAAATTATATCAAAAACATGAAAACAGCTTAACAAGAAAAGATATTAAAATATCCCAAGTGATTAGAAGAACTTGGGCATCTTTCTGGGAAAGTTCAAGCCTAAACAATTGAACAATAGCAAGCCTTCACCCCTCCCACTTACTCTATTTAGCCATTCAACTGACAAACTACTCAACTAATTAAAGACTAATATGGCCCAGATATCCTAATATTCCCTGCTAATATTCCAAATATATATTATATATGTAGATTTTGGCAACTTCCTAAACCAGCTTTCATGATATTGCGTTCTGTCATTTCGAGTAACATTCCGGATGAAGAGTTTTAAAAAAAAAAAAACATTCTGGATGAAGAAACAGAAGAAAAATTCAGCACTTTCCACTTCCAGTAATCTTGTTAACTTATTCATTCCTAATACTAAATGTGTTTTGCACAATATTGTAAGAGACTTCTGAGTTAGATAACATTCACTAGAAATCATATAAATTGGAGTAAGCATTAAATGTTGGATTAGAGTGAGTATAACCACCATCTCCATAATTTCGTGGGCTTTTCAGGTGCTCGGTTTCTGCTGATGGGTAGGCTTCTTCAACTTGACAACTAAAACAAAGCCACCTGCGCATTCTATCCCTTCTACTTAAATATAAATCGTCTTTTGAACCACTATTCTTCAATCGCACGAACGAACCAGGAGGAGGGGCAGACTCCTGCACAGTAACCAAACGCTCTCATAAAAATAATTCTATTGTTAAAAAGGGAGATAAATCAATAGGAAAACACAAAGTGCAATGATCTATGAAAGATCTTTTTGTTTTGTGTGAATAACAGCAACAAAACCATTGTTCTGATTTCTTTATAAATTATACGAATATAATGATGATAAGAATATGCAATATAACAAAAAACGACTCTGAAGGAGGAAACTAATTGCTTCCATGAAAGACAAAAGAAATGTGCCTAAAGAGCAAAAAAGAAGCAGCGTTCCTCAAGATAATGGTTGAACTATACTTCTAAGCTAACCTTCTCGGACTATAATACCTCGATAATTTTGAAACTATTGTATCACCACATAATATCTCCAACCCACCACCCTTAAATGTGATCACGCCCTACTTGAAAAATCCAAATTTCGACATAGTAAAAAAAACAATTTTTATTTTGATAAAGCCAGTTTTCGCATGCCTTGACTAACCTCATGGACATACCGCCTTATAGTCTTATCGTACAACATTTGATGTCAAAGAAACCTTTAGAAAATTAATTACTGGGTAAGTAATGTAATCACCATGGATTGAACCCATAACCTTTTAGTTTCTTAAGACCTTTTTGACCACTAGATCCATGATGGTTGTGAAATAACAGACAATTTGAAATATGATTTCAGTCTATGTCACATTGAAATCAAAATCCTTCAAAAACTACATTAATATATGAAAATGGCAAAATTCCCCTCCCATAATCAATTTTGAAAAAACATGAATACTCCCATAACCAATGCTAGAAACATTTTACCTTTTCAGGAAACTTAATTCACAAAGAGATCATACAAGATAAGCATATAAACAAAAATTTGAAACATTGATTCAAATGGAGGGAAAAGAAAACATTGCATGGCAAAACAAAGCCAACAAAATGGAAGAGTGAGGGGAATCCAACAATCCTTACCACAAAATGTAAATGATGATGATCTCGGCCGTCCATTATCAAACCAATGCCAACAGAAAGAAGAAGGCAGAAGCAAGAAAAATTAAAACACACGACCCCAGATACAGAAATACCTCAAAAACCAAATAAATCCCTAAAACAGGGGGAAAAAACACAAATCACTCAAAACCCAACAATTCAAAAACACAAACAACCCCAGAAACAGAAATGCCTCAAAAACGAAATAAATTCCTAGAAAAGGGGAAAAAACACAAATCACTCAAAACCCAACTAATCAAAAACACAAAGGAAATGATTCGACCCTGTTGGAGAAAATCAAAACCCAGATACAAAAAAGAGACAGAAATCGAAATTCCGGGTGGAAATGAAAGATTGAAGAAAAGGGCAAAGAAAGGAATCAAATGAGAAGAATTGAGAAGGGAATTTGGAGAAATGGGTTGATTGATTGATTACCTTTTTGTGGTACGAGCCTCTCCTCTCTCTCCTGGGCTGTGAGAAGAAAAATGGAAGAATGAAGGAAAGGACAGGGTGGGTTTTGGTTATTCAGAGCAAACGCAATGAACGGATGACAGAGAACCAAACGCGGGGACAATGGCGGAGAAGAACTTTTCTTTTTTTCTTTTTTCTTTTTTAAGATTTTCAAATTTTCAAATTAGTAATTGTTTATAATTTATTATTCTTTTCACTTTTTTTAATGAGGAATTGTTTAGAATTAATCTGTCTTTTTCAAAAAAAAAAAAAAAAATACAAAATCAAAACTAATTCATTTGTAGAGTAAATTCAAATTAACTTCTATCATAATTCTATCACTCAAGCACTCGACCTGGTACGAACATACGAACGTTTTTTGGTACGAAGGTTCTAAGCTTGGATCCATTGGAAGAAGAGATTTCATTTCCATATTAGAAGCGTAAATAATCCTCCAAATCATAATGCCGACGGCGACGGCGACGGCGACAATGGTCGGTGACCAATGTCTTTCTTGTCTTTTAGTGACAGTTTCCAATTTCTTGTTTTTAAATTATTTTGTGTCTGAAGTTAAAAGATGGAAAACAATGCAATCAAATCTCAAGTTGATTTAGTAGTCTCTCTTTTTTTAGCGGATAGGGGAATTGTGCATGCCCAAGATAATCACGATCAACAACCTGAAGTCGATACGGTAATTTCCAAACAAGTTGAAGCGAATAACGGAATTGCGCATGACGAAGATGATCACGATCAAGGTTATAAATGAATTATAAATTATAGTCGTAATAATTAAGAGTTTGGGGTTTAGGGTTTCTTGGTTAGATATTTCACAACTATAGTTATGTTTCTTCATTTTAATTTTGGTTTTGATTTCTCTAGTGCACATGAGTTGTTTATACAAGGGAAAGATAGATTCATATGGAAAAAAAATCACATCCGTCAATTGTGAATATAATAAAATAAAAAAAAAAAATTTGCATGTTTAGGCGAAAGTAATTGCAAATTTATTATTCTTTAAAAATATTAGTAAAATGAAACATCTCATTTTAATTTGTAAAATTCGAAAAATATTATAATTATCAATATATCCTCTATTTTGAATTTTCCAACGGTATCAATTTTGGGAAGTTTAAAAACTTCCATCTCACTACAACGTAAAACGTGGACCCATGATTGACATTGACTTGCAAATAAATGTGACAGTCTCTTTCATTAAGATTTTTCCTTTTTAATTTTCCTGTTGAAAATCGAAAGCGACTATTCATCTTCCGACGACGACGACCGGGTTTGAAGTTCTCCGAAGCACAATTTCTGCCCAGACCTTTAAGAGTTCTGTAAATTCCAAATAATTATACTTTCCTTTCACTTGCGACGCGCCGTTATCATCTTCTTGTTCTCCTCGTTTTCTTGCCATGTTCGTTCTAGTTTCGACATCGCACGAACATACCATGCGTATAAAAATAGATGTATAAACAATACGATATATATATATATATATATATATATATATATATATATATATATATGTGTGTGTGTGTAGGTAATGGTGTATAATTGTTACATAATGTAAGTTGAATATGTATACAAATAGAAAAACGATGTAGATTAAACAGTCTTCAAAAAAAAGATGGAATATTAATGTTTATACTGTATAATGCATAGGGTAGATCATAACAATGTATGAAATATGAGTAAAATAGATGGATTGGAACATGAATATTGGAGAATAAACAGTAAGGAAAGCAGATATGGAATAGAACATACCATACAAGCACCTGTGACATATCGAAAAATGAATGTGAGAAAATGCAAAGTAGAATGCTGACAGGTATCAGGGAAACGGGAATGGGGAATACAATCCTCATCCCCGGCCCTGTTTACGCCCGTCCCCCACCTTAACGCGGATTCCCCGCCCCGTTAGGGGTGTGTCCCCAAGAAAAAAATAGACATCCTTACTTGGTTTGCTATATTTTTGTAACAATAATTTTTTTTCTCTTTTCATAATCTTAGTAAAAAAATAATAAAAAAATAAATAAAAATTATCCATGCTCACCAATACATCATAATATTATTAAAATTATATATGTATTAGTTATAAGTTTTGAGAGATATCAAATTTGAATTTGAATTTAAACTTAAAATTATATTTTATTTTGTTAGTACAACTCATGTGAATATGAAAACTTAATGTGCAAAGGTTCACTTAAACTTAACTTTAAATGATTAAATATGATTGGATTGGTATTACTTATAAGTAAAATTGTCCGTATGCATTCCGCATCTGCTAACCGCATTTCATAGAGTATCTTTTTTTGCAGCGCATTCTGTTTTAACGCATTCTCTAATAGGATTTAATGAGAGCACATATATAAGCTCGAATTAAATCCTAGTCGACAATGATTTTCTGTGTTGTTTCTTCATTTCTCGCGTTACGTTTCGTGTTTTCTTATCTTCAAATTCGATTGTTGACTAATGTTTTCATAAGAGGTTCATATATTTGGTACATTTGGTCGGTGAATTTCATTTTAAGTCCATTGATGGATTTGTGAAGAACTTGTTAGCTGTTATTTTGTTTTTCTTTGTTTTTTTTTTTTTTTGCTTCTATTCAGTGAGAAATTTGAGGTTTGGACATTTTTAGCGGTTATAATTTCTGCAATTCATAGATTTCAAAAAAAGACTTGCAACTAGAAAATTTGAGATTGTAGTTTTGAGTACCAATGGATGGTGATTTTTCTTATTCGACATGCAATTGGCTGGAAATTGGCGAAAAAATTGTTTTTCAGGTAGTGATTTGAGATCCAGCATTTTAGATGTTTGTAATTGCAATTAGATTTGGGTTTTGTTGCATAAGAAGTGCTGGAAAGATATATTTCAATAATTATTATGTGTTTGTTTAGAGATGCAAGTGAAAGAGATGGTTTTTGAAAGTCTACTATGATGCAATTGGAACAAAAACCAGTAAGATGGAGAGATCTAAGTTTAATAAGAGAGAAGAGTTGATTTTTTTACTAGAAGGACTAAAATTGAATAAAAATTAAAGTTGAAAGACTAAAATTAAATATTTGAAAATTTAAGAACTAAAATGGAACAAGAAAACTAAAATCATTTGAAAGCTTAGAGACTAAATTGAAATAAAAATAAAATAGAGGGACAAAAACGGACCATACCTTTTTTCATCCTTGTACAAAGAATCACACCAAGAATTTTGAAAATTAGTAACTATAAAATGTCCAGCTACACGTCACAACTACTTTTTACACAAATGGAATATCAAAAACCAAAAAGAGAACAAGAAAGTTCATGTTTGTTTTTTAGTTTTTAGTTTTTTTTTTTTTTTTTCTATCCTTTTTTTGGTGGGGTGGGGTGATAACAGAGAAGCTGATTCTCATCACTATCAAACTGCCAAAGTATTTTCTACTCATGCCATCTGAACAAAAACTGGGCCTCCAAGCAAGAGTAGCTTACAACTAACAAGTTCACCTACTCACAGATTTATAACTTCCCTCATCAAACAGGTACACGTCTACCCCGATATTTGTCGACGAACTGCAACACAGAAAAAAAAAAAAAAAAAACCCTTCAATCTCCAGTCCAGAAAAGCTGAACAATGCTGACTGATTGAACTACTGCAGATTAACTTGTTCATGAAAGAAAATAAAAGTGCAAACAAATAATTTAGTATAGCATGAATATGATGCAAACTAATATGCTAACCATATAGCATTTTGTATCATTTCAGACACCAGGGAAAGTATTGCCCATGATGAGACTCTGATAGAAACTTGGCTATAACTCCATTATGAAAATATAACCTTAATCTAGCATCATCACGTATACCTATACTTTTAGTACTATTTTATGAAAAGCCCCTGATATCGAAGGTATATGCGACAAGACGGAAGAATACCGAGAAAGCTAACGTGCATGAAGTTTGTTACTGTGGAAATTGGTTAGAAGAGTGAAAGTGCAATTTAAACCGTTTAGGCCCCGTTTGATAACCTTTTTTTTTTTTTTTTTTAAATTTAAGTCTACTACAACTACCTTATCTTATATTTTTCTTACTTGAATATCTAACACCTTACCTATATTTATAGAAACCAAACAAAAAATTGGAAACAAAAAAAAAGTAGCTTCTAAAAGCTTGTTTTTGTTTTTGAAATTTGGTTAGCATTCTCCTACTTTCTTAAGGAAAGATGGAGCACATTGTAGGAAAGATGAGTAAAATTAAGCTTAAACTTCAAAAATCAAATGGTTATCAAACGGGGTCTTAACTATTTCATTTTCAGGCTTTCAGCATCTTGAATTTTACATATTGTAATAGAGGTGCATAAGGTGATTGGTTCAATTCATGATGGCCACCTACCTAGAAATTAATTTCCTAAGGATTTCCTTGGCATCCAAATGTTGTAGGGTCAGGCAGTATGTCCTGTGACATTAGTTGAGGTACGCGAAAGCTGGCCCGGACAGTCACGGATTTAAGGAATAGGGAATTCTCTTTGAGAATTAGGGAGAGCTAGAGTTGGGAGCTGTAGCACTTCTAGTGGTTCCGTCGATAAATAAAATTGATCGAAATCATATCATTTTATGATTCCCTAACTACTCTTACATTAACTATTCCCCCTCAGGAACCACACTCAACACACATTAATATCTATAAAACTCTCTCCTAACTACTCTTACTCTCTACACATAAGTTGATACCACTCTTCATTGTTCTTGATTTAGTAGGTGAACTCAGAGATGTAGCACCTCCTCTAACTGTAAGTCTGTAAAGTGGTTACACTCAATAACGTTGGCCATTTGTTAAATGTATTCACCACCTTTTTCTCCCACCTAGAGGTTTACACAGTACGTCATCAAACAGCCAAACTCATAATCCATGAGCTTGGCAACTTACAGAAGGTAATAAAACTTAAAACCCTACCAACCTATGCTCTGAGCTTGGGGATTTTGTGGTCCATTTGAAAACAAATCTTCTCCCCAACAAATATGGGTAAATTTTAGTTGTTGAACTAAAAATAATAATAATAATACATAAATCTCCAGTCTCCATTGAAAATAATGTGACTCCATATGAAACAATTAATATTAGAAAAAGCTCGATGAAAAGGAAACGTTATGACTAGATTAAAATTTATCCAAACAACTGATTAAAAAACTAATAAAAAAGTACAAACTAACCGATCTGACATATGGGCTCTGGAATATCCATCCAAGAAAGGGAATTTTCTGAAGAAAGACTGCCAATGTTGGCCAGAAGCCACTGCACAGTATAATTTATCAGCATTCAGCACGAATAAAGATCAAAAAGATATAGGCACAAAAAGTGAAACTGAAGCGACAAGTATCCAACAAACCTGAAAAGCACAACAAAACCATATGCTTCTAATATCATGCCAAAGATTGGCCATCCTATGATAACAAAGAAGAACCCTAAACCAAAAGAAATTGTTCCCTGCACAATTAATAAAATGTTCATCGTCAAAAGAAAAAAAAAAACATGCACAATATATGACGAATAAGAGGGGAAGAGTATCTCGAGCACTGACCTTATAATTTTGACGTTTCATGAAGAATTGCATAGTTGACTTGACTCCAATGGTGATGGTTACTCCTGAGAAGAACAGGATCTGATTCAGTGAATCAGAAACGAGAGGTGGTGTTAAGAATTTACAATGGAATAAAACAAGAACGATAAATTTCTTTACTAGGGTCGTAAAAAATATAAATCAAACGCTTACATTTCCCATGGCAAGTAGTCCCTTGTCAAAGAAGAAGATGACTCCCAGGAATGTGAAAAATACCCCAAATCCTGTGAGTCCTAACCCAATCTCTGCTCATTTCAAAATTTCCTCGTTAATATCGTTACAAATTAACAACTCCATATAAGAACAAAACAATTAGAGAAGACAAAATGGCTGCACTCCTTTACACATGATTATTGCCAAAGTAGACACAAAAATCAACAAAACACATAGCATTCAATACTCATCAAAGCAACCTATGACTGAATCCAATACGAAATTCTATAATCGGCGTCCTAGGCACTAAACTTCAATAATGACCACAATACCATCTTAACACATTTTCAAATCCAAGAAAGCAGAAATCCTAGATCAACAACGTCATTGCCAAAGCCGGATTCACCATACTCAACCCTAAGAGTCTAAGACCAACAGAAAACTCATTCCAAACAATCTAATTACCAAATGACAAACAGAAGAAAACGATAATATTTTAATAGACTAATAGTCAAGTGACCTAAACAAAAACCAATAGCTAATTACTCAAAACGAGAATCAAATCCACTTCAAATCACAGGATAATCCATCGGAAAGAAGAACAAGAATAAACTTACTCTTGCGATCATTCATCTCGAAGGAAACCATATCTGCCGACAATAGAAATCCACCTCCCTGCCTTCACTGCAAAATTTCAAAAATCCTAGGGTTAGCGTAGCAAATTGAGCCGTACAAGATCCAGATGAAGTTCAATCAATCAATCAACCAGAACAACAAAGAACAAGGTATGAGAAAGAATCTAAGAAAAACCTGGAACAGAAAAGAGAGAAGAGATTTACATGAATTGCAGAGCGATGACGGTGATTATGCAACCAAAACGAAATCAAAAGAAGTGGAAATGAAGAATTGGAAGGACATGAATCTTTGATTGAAGAGATTTGGGGATGATCTTGGAGAAATTGAAAGAGGAAAGGAAAGAGAGAAGAACCTGAAGTGCAGACAGAAATGGCTGAACTCTAACACGAAAGAGGAGAGCAATGCAGGCACGCGCCACGAGCAAGGTGCAATTCGATATTCTTATATTCTTTTTTTTTTTTTTTTAGTTTTAAATATATAAATATGTTTGAAAACTTGGAGAGGAAGGGTAATGATGGCAGTAAACCAATCAGAAAGCTAGGACTGAAAATTAATTTTTTTAGTTTTCCATGAATGATCTTGACTTTAAATTTATTTTTAAAAGAAAATTGAAGGTAAAGGGTTTAATTTCAGGCTAACTAAAAAAAATCACCCAAATCTTATGATTAAAAATTAATTTCAAAATAATAATTATTATTATTTTCCTTTTAATTTAACAAAATAACTTTTGTGATACAAAAGCCACTTTAGTCAACTATAGTTGACATTTAATTTAGATGGTGCAGGTTCAAATTTCTAACACCATTTTTTTTTTTTGTACTAATTAACACAAGGATTATCAACAAAATCATATTTCAAACAACATGAAGTACGATAAAAAAAATCAAAAATAAAAATAAAAATTCAATTGGTCAAAGAGGGTCTTAAGGTTAAAAAGTAGGGAAATTATAGTAACTAGACCTATATTGGAAACTAATTGCGGATTTAGGCACCCAAGTTTTTTTTTGTAAAATTGTTTTTTCTTTTATTTTTTCAAATTAATTCTTTTTTTAAAATTCAATTTTGCCACCGGAAGCAATAAATGACAGATTTTTTATTTTATATTTTCATTAAAAAGATTCTCAAGCCATTTAAATACTTTCCTTTTAAAAATGTCAACTTTTTAATGCTAT
>JBBMEF010000023.1:11059658-11098933 GCA_037832685.1 Sicyos baderoa
TGCAAATATTTTCAAAAAGTTGCTATTTACTCAATTTTTTTGCCTTATTGTAATATACATGCAAATTCCCCTATTTTTTTTTGACTAAGTTAATTTATAACTTTGTTTTTAGTTTTTTTAAAAAAATGGGGCTGAAGTTTGTAAGTAGCTGCCAGGCAGCTCCTAAACAATTCTCGTAAATAAATATACATTTACATTTTCTTGGTTTGAATCAAATCAATAAAGTAAACAAATTAAAAAATACATGGACAAAATGACACAATAAATATGAAAATGTTTAAAGATGTGAACAAGACGAAATCGTTGACCAATGGAGCAGACGAAACCAAGCTTCAGAAGAGATAACAATGGCGGAATTTCTGTGGACTTTCGCCGCCCAGGAACTGCTGAAGAAGACGGTGAAACTCGCAGCAGAGCAAATCGGCCTAGCAACATGGGGGTTCAAGAAAGAGCTCTCAAAGCTCAAGAACTCTCTACTCATGCTCCAAGCCATTCTCCGCGACGTAGATCGAATCAAATCCGACTATCCCGACGTGAAGCCGTGGGTGGAGAAGCTTCAAGATCTCGTGTTCGAAGCCGACGTCGTGCTCGACGAGCTCGCCTACGAGGATCTCCGGCGAAAAGTCGAGATCGGAAGAGATGCTAGGGTACGTGATTTCTTCTCATCTTCGAAGAATCCGGTTGTTTCTCGTTTCAAAATAGCTAATAGGATTAAGAACATTTGTAAGAGGTTGCGAGAACATTACTCTAATGCTAGTGTTGTGGGACTTGTTGCTATAACATCTAAGGAATCTGAACATGATTTTAATCAGATTTATGAGACTGATTCATTTCTTGATGAGTTTGGTGTTATTGGAAGGGATGAAGAGGTTTTGGAGATTGTGAGTAAGTTGATTGAGTTTAGGAATCAAGATAATTTGTCTGTTTTGCCAATTGTTGGTATGGGGGGATTAGGGAAAACAGCTCTGGCTAAGGTGATTTTTAACCATGAATTGATTAGGGCGAATTTCGATAGAGCGATATGGGTGTGTGTATCTGAACCTTTTGTTATCAACAAGATTTTAAGAGCAATTTTAGAAACTCTTGATTCGAATTCGGGTGGATTGGAGAGTAAGGAAGGTTTACTCCAAGAGATGCAAAAATTGTTGCAGGACAAAAACTATTTTCTTGTGCTAGATGATGTTTGGAATGAGAATGATAGTTTGTGGAATGAGTTGAAGTCTTGTTTGTTTAAGATTACCAAAAGAATTGGAAATGTTGTTGTTGTGACTTCTAGGAGTGATGAAGTTGCAAAGATCATGGAGACACATCCTAGGCATCATTTGAAAAGATTGTCAAATGATCATTGTTGGTCTTTATTTGAGAAATGTGCATTTGGAACTGATTTTTCGAGGATTCCAATGTTCGATAAGATCCGGCTTGTTGAAAATTTTGGTGGCATACCATTGGTTGTAAAAGTGTTGGGAGGGACGATGAAATTCGATAAGAATTTTGAGAGATTGGAATCACGATTAGTAGAAAATTTAATGAGAGTTCCATTGCAAGATGAAAACCGTGTTTTATCCACAATAAAGTTGAGTGTGGATCGCCTTCCTTCACCTTCGATAAAACAATGCTTTGCCTATTGTTCGAATTTTCCTCAAGACTTCGAGTTTAGAAAGGAGGCACTTATTCAAATGTGGATAGCACAAGGGTTCATTCAATCACCGGATGAAAGGAATGTAACAATGGAGGATGTTGGAGACAAGTATTTCAACATTCTGTTATCTCGCTCCTTGTTTCAAGATGTTGTTAAGGATAAGAGGGGGAGAATTATATATTGTAAGATGCATGATCTTATACATGGCGTCGCATGTGCTATCTCGACGGATGGAAGAATAAGAACACTTGATTGTAGTGACAATGATGCTAGAAGGTTGCACATGCTAGCATTTAACAAATCTATGCTTCACAATAAGGTCACAAGCTTCAACTACTTGCGTGTTTTGATTATACATTCTTGGCTTATAAATGAATTACCGGATTCAATTAGAAACTTGAAGCATTTGAGGTATCTTGACATTTCACATTCTTCAATAATAGAGCTCCCGGAATCTCTAGCTTTGCTTTATAATTTGCAAACTTTGAGGCTTGCAAGATTCATTGAAGCGCTCCCAGAAAAACTGAGTAAACTGGTTAGTTTAAGACATTTGGAATTCTACGTCGATCCCTCGAATCAATTTAAGCAAATGCCTCAATATTTGGGTCGATTAGCTCAACTTCAAACGCTGCCTAGTTTTATAGCCATGTGTGAGGAAGGGTATAAGATAGAAGAGCTTGGACCTTTGAAAAACATTAAAGGTGATTTAAGCCTTTTAAGTCTTGAGCAGGTCAAAAATAAAAAGGAGGCCATGGCTGCAAAATTGGTGGAGAAAGAGCATATCTATTATCTAGATTTCAAATGGACTTTGAAACAAGAAAGAGAAGGAAGCAGTTACAATGATTTTGATGTATTGGAAGGGCTTCAACCTCACAAAAATCTTCAAATCTTGAGAATTCAAAACTTTGCAAGTAAGCTTCTACCAAGAAGGATTTTTGTTGAAAAGTTGGTTGAGATATATTTACACAACTGTGAACGATGCGAAACTTTACCGATGCTTGGAGAGTTATCTAATCTCGAGGTACTCGAAATTCGTAATCTACCTAGTGTAAGACGTATTGGAGAAGAATTCTATGGGAGTTATCGCAAAGAGAGAACTTTCTTCCCAAAACTGAAAACATTTCTTCTTTTTGAAATGAAAAGTTTAGAGCATTGGGAAGAAATAGCAACCATGTCTACCATTTTTCCTCATCTTGAAAGCTTGAGCATTATCTGTTGTCCGAAATTAATGAACATTCCAAACATCTTTGCATCTGGTTGCAAGATGTTGGAAGTTGATAATTTGATTAACTCGAAGCTTAGATCCCTAAAGATCTTGGGTTGTGAAAAACTCGCAAAACTACCCGACATGTTAGAATTTTGCAGCTCCCTTGAAAAGGTGTGGATAAGCAACTGTTCAAATCTGAACTCCCCTCCAAATTTGCAAAATATGCATAGCTTATCTTGTTTAAGCATAAGAGATTTGCAGAAGTTGCCAAATGGACTTGCCAACCTCATTAACTTGAAAGACTTGAGTATTCATGGGGACTTGCAAGTTTATGATTGGAGTCCTCTTGTCCATCTTAGATCACTCGAAAGTCTTGTATTGGCCGACTCGGGAAGCAGCATGGTGCAGCTTCCTCGACAACTCGAGCACCTCACGACTTTGAAAGTGTTGCATATTTCGCATTTCAATGATGTTGAAGTTCTGCCAGAATGGTTTGGGAACTTTACTTGTTTGGAAATGTTGAAGCTTTACAATTGCAGAAATTTGAAAAGCTTGCCTTCACAGAAAGCCATGTCGAATCTGGTTCGATTAAGTAGTCTGCTAGTTCATGGATGCTCACAGCTTGAACTTGGCAAGGGTCGTTTTGAGCCAGTGAAAACTAACAATGGGCGCTTTCGATTTCGACACGAAATCCATATCCCTTTTTATTGGTAGCTTTTATTTGGAAAAAAAGAAAATAAAAGGAATGAATTGTCAATTTTGGTATACTTAACAAGTGTATTATAAACATATCAGCATGAGAATAATGTAGAAATTCGAACATATAACCTCATAATTACTAAGTTATACAACCTGTTCTTAGAATTCTATCTTATACTATCATTAATGAATGTTTATACTACATTTATTTATTTATTTCAAACTATGTCAAATGAATTTTTAAATATTTAATTTTAATTGATGTACTTTTAATAAAGTTTAAAATTGTTTTTCAGATGAGAGTTTAAGTTTTATTGAAATTGAAATTGATTCAATAATAATAGTTTAACATGTATAGAATCTAGAGAACAAAAACTAATAGAGACTAAAATTAAACATTGTTGAGCTTAGAGGAAAGATTCAAATTCATGACCCATTTTTCTTAGATACTCTTATCTTCAATTATAATTGATAATGACTTTAGGTTAGAAACTAACTTTAGTTTTTAAAATTACAGAGATTAAATTCTACTCTTTTTTTATTTATTGGTATGAACCAAATTTATAATTCATCTTTTTATTAATATTTTAATAACGTGTTGATTCCAGAAATTTATTTTGCGTTTCAGATGCTTTTTAGAATGCTCTTTTTTTTTTTTAGAGAAATTTTGAATAAACTGTTAGTTTAGAGTTTTTATCGAACTAATTTAAAATTAGGTATAATATTGATTTTTCGAGGAAAAAAGTTTCATATACACAATTATACTGAAGGCGCTCTTTTGAGAAAGTAGTTATTTTTTTAAAAAAAAAAAACTTCTCAAAAAGTAATTATATAATAGGGAAATTGTACTAGATAATTCAATTTTATCTATGTTTTAAAATAATTACAGATCTAGATAAATTTGAAAATATTTAGCATCCATAATCAAATATACAATATAAATAATATTCATCCTACTGTATTACTGTATTATGTATTAGTTATTTAGTATAAAAAGTATTACTAATACTAGGCAAATTTGAAAAAAATTATTTGACTATGATTGTTAAAGTTTTTTAAATTTGTCTAGTGTTGTAAAAAAAAAATTAATTTAGTATATTTCTACAAAAATCCCTTATAAATGTAGATAAATTCAAAAATATTTATATATAATGATTAATATGTGTTTTAATATTGTGTTATAAATATTTATTAATATCAATATAATGTATTCTAAAGGTAAATATTAAATAAAGATTATAAAAAAAAATGGCTATCAATAACTATATTTGTTAATTATTTTTGAAAGTAACCCTATTTTATAATTATATATTTTAAACCTTCATTTTTGCCTTGGAACTTAGCCTGAAACCCACGAGACACGTATTTGATGAAGCCCAAACCGCAAGTTTGTGAGCAACCCGGTTTGTGGACCGGAGCCCGAACCCGAAACTCAGAGCGCCCGACCCATCTGCCTTATCTCTTCGAACAAGACGCGCTTTCAAAAATCGCCTCCACTCACCACCGCCATCTTCCCGTCGGAGATCACCGGGAGCCGAGCAAAGCCGAGCGTTGCCGTCTGATTGAGCCACTGGAAAATCGCCCTGAGAATCTCTAATCGCTGTGCTGATACCTTAACATCGGAACTCAGACGAGATTAGGGAGCAGCAGATTCCTCAAATCCTTGGCTGTACTGCAATCTCAACAGGTATGTACTGAAAACACCACGGAACAACAGGGATGCGAGTTTTCACTGTATCTAAGTTTATCGCAAGGAAAATGAGAATGATTATGGAGACATGAGAATTAGAGGAACAATATGGGAGAGACTATATTTGAAGTGAATAGAATCATCATGGTAGGAACCGTTACGATAAAATAATTAGAATTAGAGAAGAATATGATAGAGAGACTATATTTGAGGTGAATAGAATGATTATGGTTGATGAGAATTAATAGAAGCTATGAGAATAAAAAGTGGTTATCGGAAAATAAGATCGTAGAGAAAATGATTCAAAAGTGGATAAGGAGATCATTCTCTTCGTAATCATTCTCATGTAGCGCATTTCCATTTTTCCTGTTCACAATTTTCACTCTGTACAAGTTGAGAAAATAATGTGTTGTTCACAATGCCATTAGACCAAAGATGTACTGAAATGGTTAACTGTATAAATGTAATTATGTACTGCAGGTGATAAAGAGCCTGAAGGTAATTGATTGCAGGACAGTAGCATCCCCCATTTGATGCTCTAGAACCATAGTTGGAAGAATTATGTGTCATATTCTTTAGATAAGCTCTACGCGGGCGTGGTTACCCTTCTTTCAAAAAAAATCTTTAGATAAGCTCTATGAATCTGTGTTCATATTGTAGGCTAAAAGGACTTCCATTGATTCAAAGCTGAAAAATGGCTTTATCTTCTCATTTCTTGACCCCTAGGGACTGCCATGTAACATTCCTTAGTTCAAACCTTCTCTGTGGAAGTCCATTGTGGTTGCATTGCAATGTTGGTTACAAGTACCAGACAAAAGAAAATTTCAAGATTCGTTATACTTTGACTCCTTGTTCCACCCTCAAGATTGTCCGTAGTCGTTCGTTAGATCGGCATGCTGTAAAACATAACCAAACTCGTTTTGTACAAAAGCTGATAATACTATTACTATCCAAGCCAAAGCATTTTATACCACTACAGATTCTTTCCAAGTGTCGTGGCTATCTTTCCCTTCCCAAACCTCGCTCCCTCATTTCAATGATTCATCGTTATCCTTCAATTTTTGAACTTTTTTCAATCCCTTATCCCCCCATACCACTCAATGCAACAAAGCTATATCCCCAGCTTTGCGTTCGTCTAACCCCAGCAGCAGCATCTCTTGCTAAACAGGACTCTGATCTCAAATTGGCCATCTCTAACACCTTGGCTGAGAAGCTCCAAAAACTACTTATGCTTTCTTCGCACCACAGGATTCTCTTATCAAAGCTGGTTCACCTTGCTCCCGATTTGAGCATGCCCCCTAATTTTCGGTCCCGTCTCTGTAATGATTATCCAGATAAATTCAAGACTGTTGATACTTCATATGGCCGTGCACTGGAGCTTGTCTCATGGGACCCCGAGTTGGCAAAGCCTTTACCTTGCCTTCAATTTCCTTCACGTGAGCTAATAGTGGATAGGCCTTTAAAATTCAACTTGTTGAGACTAAGAAAGGGGCTGAACTTGAAAAGAGCCCACCAGGAATTTCTAATCAAGTTCAGGGATTTGCCTGATGTTTGTCCTTACAAAACTCCTGCGAGTGAGTTGACTAAGGAGTCTCTCGAGTCTGAAAAACGAGCTTGTGCTGTGGTGCGAGAGGTATTAGGGATGATGATTGAGAAGAGGACTTTAATAGATCACTTGACACATTTCAGAAAAGATTTTGGGCTGCCCAATAAACTTAGAGGGATGATTGTGAGGCATCCAGAGTTATTTTATGTTAGTTTGAAGGGCCAGAGAGACTCTGTATTCCTTGTGGAGGGGTTTGATGATAAAGGTGTTCTAATGGAGAAGGATGAAACTTTGGCAATAAAAAATCAATGGGTGAAGCTTTTAGTGGAAGGTAAACGGGTGAGGCGGGAGAAGAGGAAAGCTCAAATATATGATCGTAAATATGGAAATGATGATGAAAAAGATAAACATGATCATGAGATGGAAACTGACTATGAAGATGATTACAATGATGGTTTTGAGAGTTTATTTCAGTATGAAGATTTAGAATTTGATGACGAAGGGAGTGACCTGCCAATCAATAGTTCGAAGGGCGACTTTTGGACTACAAATAATGTAAATACTATTAATGATAATGACGCAGATGGACATATAGAACCTTGGTGATGGTTAATTTTAGTTGTTTGATGTATTTGGAAGATAAAATCGAAATTTTCTATGCTTAATGTAAACAAAGTGCCTCTTCAGTTTGTATATCTTACTCAATTCAGAAGAAAATCACTTTGTTTCGATAAAGGCTGGCCTTGGAAGCTCAAAGGATGTTTAAATGTAGCCTGATGATCTATAGGAAGAGCTAAAGCTACTGCCTGTAGGCTCATCTATTTGTGCACAACCAAGGTCCCCGTGACTTATCGATATAACCACCATACCTCCTCAAGCTCTGTATAATTCGGACCTGGCTTGTCATGTTCATTTATCTCCTCAAAATGTACAATGGGAGAACTTGCTATGGAAGTGTGAACAAAATTCTCCCTCATCGAAGGGGGGCGTATGGGAGAGAATCGAGAGATAAGTCCTAGCTCTTATTTATGTATACTGTTAGATAAATTAAAACATCAAATTCATGTTCTTGAATATTATAAATATTCAAATATAGTTTGGCACCTTATCTCTACTCCTTGGTCGTTGGCAGTGAATGTAATCAGAATTTTTTTTCTCCCCTTTAATAAGTGGTTCCTTAATAACATTCTCATTTCTAGTCTACTTATTTTTAGTTTATTTTTAGTTTATAATAGCATGGTCCTCAAGGGATGACACTGAAGAATTAGGCTTTGAAGGTGTACTCTCCGTTGAAGGCTTGAGTTTTGAAGGTGTACTTCTCTCAAGGTTCCAGGTTCGAGACTCACCTACGACATTAATTTATAGACACCCCCGTGTCTCCCTTCCTTCAATGTCTCCCAGTGCCTGGTCTAGGAACGGGCGTGGTTATCCCGGGTATAGTGGAGCGAAGCTCCGATTTCTCTATTTCAAAAAAAAAATGTTTATAATAGCATGCGTTAATAATGACTCTGCTGTTGTTTCTCATTTTTAAGAAACAAGAAACAATTACCAAAACTGTTTTGTTTTTCTTTCTTAGAAACAGAAAACATGGGACAAGAAATTAGGTTGTTAACAATTAAGCCCTAAATTCTTATGTTAAGCATGAGAAATATATTGTGTATTTGGTGGAGCATTATGGATGGATCCTTCTAGCTTTGGTTGTATCCTTAGTGTATGCTCCTAAATTAATGAATTGGCTTCTGATGACTGCACAGTAACAGATATTCTATGTGGACAGATACGGGTCAAACATTTTTATCCATTCTATGATCTGTTACATGTTTTACATGTTCCTTAAATTTCAGTTTCTGCAGGTTTGTTAATAATATGCTTATTTGACTGCTGTTTTCTGATGTTTGTCTAGCTTTTTTATGCACATAAGCATTATTTATGATATCTTATATACTTTCCAGTTTTATACAGAAAACAGATAGGTGGTTGCTAGACATTTTCCCTGACTAGACTTTGTTTCTTCTTGATGTTTGTTTTTTTGTTTCTTCTTGATGTTTGTTGGACTATAGTTGTTTTTTGATGAACACACATCAATTATTACAACTCAAAGGCTTTGTTCTCTAAAAAGACACTCCCACGCCATCTTTCAATTACCAGAAAGCATACTTGAAATGTGCATTATGATCATCGTGCTCTGTGCAATTGATATGCATGCATTTGTACTAATCATGTGTTTAATGTTTAGTAAGGAACCATCATGGAGTGGCTAAATTGGTCAAAGAGGATCATGTGTTCAATCTATGATGGCCACCTACCTAGGAATTAATTTCCTACGAGTTTTCTTGGCATCCAAATGTTGTAGGGCCAGACAATATGTCCCGTGACATTAGTCGAGGTGCGCGAAAGCTGACTCGAACAGTCATGGATATCAAAAAAAAAAAAAAGTGTAGTGAGGGGTGAGTTTGGGATAACTTTTAGAGGGTAAACAGTGTTTTTTTAGTCACTTTAAAGTACTTTCAAAACTTTGATGCTGATTATTTATGAAGTCCAAAGAAACATGTAAAATTTTTGGAGTACTTTTAAAGAAAGCACTTCATTAGGTTTCTTTAAAAGAAAACACTGGTAGAATAAGTATACTTAGAAATACCTTAAAAGTCATCCCAAGTTGTATTCATTGTGTGCACTATTGTGTAATTGATATGCTAATTATTGTGTGATAATTGATATGCTAATTATTTATGCTGAATGTTTATCTTTCAAGGGTCTAGGGAGAGAAGTACTCAAAAGGGCCCCCAAGATCCGAGTACCCTAGTTGTATTTCATTTTCTCTAGAGGAAAACTTCCCTGCATATGTGGTATCATTTTGTGCTACACAAATATTTTATTTTTAAAATTGATTTATGTGACACTTAATGGTATCACATATGCAAGATGTACAGCTACGTCTCCCTATAATGTGTAGGGAAGTTTTTCTCTTTTCACTCATGATATGTAAATGCTTAATTTATATTGTTTTTTATAAGCAATATTTTGTAATTAGTAATCTCATTTTTTTCTCTACTAGTGTTTTGATTTTCAAAAGGTCGCGACGCATAAAATCGCGAGGCAACTATGCGCAATGTAGGTGAAATCAAATCAAGTGCTAATGACTGGTATCGGTTTGAATCTTTTCTCTAATATATTATTAGGCTTGAAATTGCTGACAACATCTCGTGCGAGTGCGACTTTGTTTTTTAATGCATGTGTGTTTAGAGGCCTAACCTGTTTCCTTACTCAAACTGAACTTTTTTTGTTGGAAATGTTTACCTTTTGGTGAACCCTACCAATAAAAAAGTGGTACATGACAAAATCATATGTATCTAATTTGCATTAAATAATAGTTCATGTAAAACTTATATATAACTCTTGTTAGTGATACAATTTGAAATATTGATTGTTTATCATTTGTAGGATTGTTTTGACAGGTAAAGGTGAAAGAAAAAGTTTTTTTAATTGTTGGGATACTGTTTCAGGGTTTTCAGGGTTCACTTCATGCTTTGCCTCTTTAATAGCTAACATAACCATCAAAGGAGCAGCTAAGCTCCACCAACCAACCAACCATTTACTTTCATTTGTTGGCTTTTAAGACATTGCAAACTTTAATTGTCTAGAAAACCTCCCACCAGATAGATTCTATGATTTTTTTTTTCTTCTTTTGATAGACCTCAACAGTTTTGCTTGGGTACATATCTGGACTTGATAGATAATTAAAAAATTCACAAATTTAATCTGAGTTTTGAACTTGGTCTAAAGATTCTCTTATAAATATTTTTCTTTATAATTGTTTTATATTTTTATATATGTAAGTTTTTTGGCCAGTTTATGTTAAGCTCACTTTGACTATTTTTAGTGGATAAATTATTCGATCCTACAATATTTAATAAAACTTGTAAAAATGATTTTTTTTTTTCTTTTTTAAATGTAGATTGATTATCATGGATTGAATTTATAATTTTTATAGTGTTGTTTCATTTGTTTTGCAATATTATGGAGAACTTGATGAGTAGAGAGAGAATGAGAATGAATATATTGGAAATAGAAGTATAGAAGAAGTATGACATGATTGGTGAGGTTTATAGAGAAGCAAAATATAGCACTCTATACTAAAAGCATGCCTCCACTACACTACTTGAATCATGGCCTTCCAATTTCAAAAGCTTTTATTTTCCCAAATCTAATGATTTTTGTAAACATTAATCCAACCTAGTACCTTCCTTGTGCATGCTTTCACTTCCAACCTTATTACTCTAATCATGTGTGTTCCCCTCCCTTCATTCATTAATTACATTTCTTCAATTACTAGTTTGAATTTTTTTTTTAGATTGAAACAATTTGGAGTGGGCTGAGTCAACTTATTTGAGTGTACATTAATACCACTAAAGTTGGTTAATATAAATTATAATCTAACAATAAAAATGACATAATTTTTAAACATTATTACAATTTAGTGGGAATGATTTCTGAAAATAAATTTCTAGAATATTTATAAATAAATCAAAATCTAGAGGATTGAGACAATATTCTGCTAGCATCTAGATCACATGCCTTGTTATTATCACCTACTATAGGCAAAACATCAGATGCTAATACTCTACATCAAAATGATAGTGACATGGCATTTCCTTTTAAATTGTTTTTTACAAGATAAGAATAAGACATGACATTTCCTTTTAAAATAATTTTTACAATATGAGAATAAGAGTTTCAACTTTTCTTTCAAATTTTCATGCTTATGAAAGTACATATTTATTTATATATATATATATAATATTTTGATATCACTCAAACTTTACTCTTTGGCTATTAAGAAAATGGTTATGGATTTGAAGATGTCTTTACATTATTTCAATTTCAAATCACACATTGGTTTCATATAGGAGCATTGAGGATCATAGGAAGTTTGACGAGTATATATTTAGCTAGTTTGATCTAAGTAGACCTATTAAATTAATGTAAATGTCCAACTAAGTCGAGAGGTAAATAAAAAAGGCACTGTGGTATTCTAATTTATCATATCTATTATTTTACCTCGTTTGTTGTGAATCAGGAGTACATATTATAACGGCCATGATATTATTGTATGATAGAAAAATAAATTTAAATTAGATGTTAGAGCTTCATACATAGGTACAATAGTATTAGTGAGAGATTGGTTTAGTTAAAGTAAACTAGTCATTTTTAAATATTTTACTATTTTAAAATCTAATAAAATTAATTGTTTTAAGTTAAATTCAAATGACTTATAACATTTTATCTAATATGAATTTCCAAAAATTAAAAAAATAAATAAATTAAATTACTTGCTACTTGAATTTTTTAGCACCTTGGAGTATTTATACATATAAAAATTTAAAATAATAATAATAAAACACAAGCATGAAATAAACATAATCTAACTATCAAAGAAATCATAGCTTTAATGAAAAAAAAAATACAAAAAACAAAACAAATAAAAATAAAAATAAAAAAAAGTCAAGACTTTTGATTTTTTTTCATCCCACAAATGGTTGCGCCCAAACTTTAGAACTAAAAAAAAGTCAAGACTTTTGAATTTTTCATCCCACAAAGAAAAACATAAATTATAGCTTTAATTGAACTAAAAAAATGTTTTTTAAAATGTTTTTTTTTTTAACTTATATCAAACACTTGCAAATAGACTATATCTAACCTACTAGACGCAATATCATATGTACTACTTTTTCTAAATTTTGAAAAATATAAAATATAACATTCTTGAATAGTTCAATGCAAGTTCAAAATTCATATATCTTATTTGATGGGTCATTATTAAATTCATTTCACATATTACAATTATTTGTGTTTTAAAAATTTTATAGACCATTATTTGTTGCATCATATCTTTATTTTATTAAATATTTTCATGTGAAATTATAGATAATAATGAGTTGATTCGTTTAATTTTAAGTTTAATTGAAAGTTAAATATATATAAAAAAGACAATATCTATTACAATGACATTATTATTGGGGTTGTGTCGCAATACAATATTAAAAAGATTCAATGCGACATGACAACACTTACAAAAACGACACTCAATGATACTTTTGTGTAAAAAGATGACTCGCATTAACAATGTTGATTGAAAAAGAATGTGATACAAATGTATACATATATATTTATTTATTTATTGTGAGCATAGAAAAGAAAAAGAGAGGGAGAAAGTTAAATATTTGAAGAGTAAATATGTGGTTGTGGATGTTTATATATATACACTTCTAATTTATCACATTTTGTTTAAATTTTTAAATTAGAAAGAACAAAAAAAAAGTTAATTTTTTAAAATATAAAGTTAAAATAACTATCGTGAAGTGACGTAGTCATAAAAAATATTTTGGATACGAAAACTACATACAATCAATATTATCAATTTATATAGATATTAATTTTTACCGTGAATCATGTGATATATTCTAAATTACAAATAAAATAAAAATAATTCCTAAAACACCCCCTACTTGAAAATTTCATATTTCACTTTCATGTACCATTTAATTTTAAAATACACATGGAAGATATTGTACAAAAACAATGGATAAGTCCCAAAAACATTATAGAAATTGAACATAATCTTCTTGCATTTCTTATTTTTTAAGACACAAATCTTCTACCATTATTTTATCATATTCCTCACTTTTTTTATTACAAAAAAAAAAGCGAAAAAAAAAGACAGAGAAATAGGTCGGTTTGTAGACTTGGTTAAAACCCCACCATTGTCATGGAGTTCGTGTATGCGTTCGAGAGAGAGAGGCGCAATATTAAGAAGCCAAATCCCTGTGTTCATCTCCTCATTCCCTTCACAAGGTCCCCTTTTCAGATTTCATTCATTTTCATCGTTTACGGATTCTTTCTTCATTTCTGTTTCTCTCTAATTTCATGCATTTTTCTTTTTTAGATTGCGTTATGTTTTGTTCTCTGTTTGATCTTTTGTGGTTATGGGTCTTTCTTATTTCTGTTGTTCATTGAATCATCGGTTTTTTTTTTTTTTTTTTTTTTTTTTTTTTTTTTTTTTTTTTTTTCATTTTCTATTCGTAATTAGGCTTTACATGGGAAATAGGAAATGGGTTCTTATGGGAATGTTGTAATTTCTTTCCTTTTGATCATATTTTTGCATTCTGGCTTGGTGGGTTGTCTGTTTAATGGGTTTTGTTTCGACCCTTTTTCCAATAAGTTGATTTGGTTCTGTTTTGATGCAAATGCATAATATATATAGTTTTTTTTTTTTTGTTCATGAGCGAGATTTCTCAATTTGATTGCAGAGAAATAGTTTGGTGAAGAGTGCATATGAGCTTGTCTTACCAACAACAAAACATGGATGAATTCGATTACATGGCGGGCGGGCATGAAATGGTTGATGAACTTGACGATGGATATGATGGAGAATTGGCTGAAGACGAAATTGATATGGTTTGTTTTTCTTTTATTTCCATCTGTATTGGGGTAAATTAGTTAGTTGTATGTCTTATGTGTGACCTATGACATTAAGATCTTTGAAATTTCTTGCAGCTTACAAAGTCGATAGATATGTCCTCGGCCCTTGCGAGGAAGGGACTAGACATTCAAGGTATTCCATGGGATAGATTGAACATTACCCGTGAAAAGTACCGGTTGACAAGGCTTGAACAATACAAAAACTATGAAAATATTCCTTCATCCGGAGCTTCTGTTGATAAGGTATGAATTGTGATGAAACTACTGATGTTTTCTTTTTGAACCTTTACGGGATTCGAAGGTCGAGAAGGTGGCTGTCATGGCCTGGTCGATATTGGAAGTTCTTACACAAGTATTGTAGTAATTGTATTTGTCTTTCTAGGAATGCAAGGCAATAGAGAAAGGAGGGAATTACTATGAGTTCTTTCATAATACAAGACTGGTTAAACCTACTATCTTGCACTTTCAGGTATTGCAACTGACATTGTTCAGTTCTCCCTTTTCTACTCGAATTATAATGATGAATCATGACAAGTTGGTATTGGTACACTATTTTGTCATGCTATTTAGGTTAGTTAGTCGCATTTTAAAATGCCATAGACGACCATAGTATCAAGTTTTGTATTTTATAAGTCTATGCATATCTTTCCTAAACAATATCCTAGACCATACAGGGTCATATTATTGGTTGGTTTGGTAGTCCCATTTTCTAGTTAATTTTAATTTATTTCTGGTAGATGGTGTTTTTTAGTTGTTCTCAAATGATATATGGCAACTTTTTGTGTTAAATGATCTGTTTATCTGTTAGATAATTTTAATTGTGTTTAAGGTCCCCAAGGGGTGGCACAGTTGGTTGAAGACTTGAGTTTTGAAGGTGTGCTCTCCTCAAGGTCTCAGGTTTGAGACTCACTTGTGACATTAATTTGTAGACAGTTCCATTCCTTTGATGTCTCCAGGTGTCTGGCTTAGGGATGGGCGTGGTTACCCTTGTTCCATAAAAAAAAAATTGTTTCTGTGTATGGCAATTGTGATAATTGATAAAATAAAAGGAACTCTAAGGCAAAATCCTTAATTTCTAATAATTTAGTTGCTGTTGTTGGATTTTTTGCTTATACCCTCTTCCCGAGTGCTTTGAGGAAGAAAAATTTATTATTTACTTTTGTCTTGCAGCTAAGGAACTTGGTATGGGCAACTTCGAAACACGATGTCTATTTGATGTCCAACTATTCTGTCATGCATTGGTCATCGTTATCTGGCAACTTATCTGAAATCCTCAATTTTTCTGGGCATGTAGCTCCTACAGAGGTAGGTATCACACTTGTTCTTATAACTTCATCACATTTTAACAAATCAGGGAGACTGGATCAGAGTCAGGGACCAGCCTAGGCATTTCTCTTATCTTTGTGCACAACACAAATCTGCCCGCTTAGTGTCGTAATTGTGAGATTGACTTGTACATTAAGTCTATGCACTGTTCTTACTTAATACTTCTCCCCCTCTATTTATTTTCCACTGATGGCTCCCATTAATTAGGGTTGGAAGTAGGAGTTAGGATCATGTGGCTGTTATCTTTTAATTTCTATGCCTTCTGTAATTGATTTTTGTATGCCTGGCCATGCAGAAACATACAGGAAATTTATTAGAGGGTTTTACTCAAACTCAGATCAGCACACTTGCAGTCAAGGAGAATTTTCTGGTTGCAGGTGGATTCCAAGGAGAGCTTACTTGCAAGGTCAGCACATAGCTCACTTTTAGCACGTTTCTCATCTCGGTTTTCAAGTTTTGTTGGTTCATGAAAGTAGGGCAGTTGGGACAACCCAACTACTGGAAAAGATCATTGATTGTTGATATACCAAAGAATTTCAATCCCCCTATTTATATTAATAGTGTCTCGCATCGAATCAGTTCTATTTTCCAATCTATTTAAATATTTATAATTTTCGCGATTTGGTTAATAATTGCAATTTGAAAGGAATGATGGCAATTTCGTATTTGACATTTTGTTATTGTGTCTCCCATCAAATCAGTTCCAAATTATGCAATCTATATGAAATGCTTATAACTTCAAAGGTTAGGTTAATTTGTGCGATGTGAGAGGAACCATGTCAATTTGACCTTTGGCATTTTGTGATATCATGGTTGAATTTTCTATCTTATGGAAAAAATGGCTGCCTTTGTTTCATTCCTGCAGCGTTTGGATAAACAAGGAGTAAGCTTCTGTACTCGCACTACACATGATGATAATGCCATTACAAATGCTATTGAAATATATGATAGCATGAGGTACTTTTAGCACTTTGGCCGAATCTCGATTGCATGGAGTATATACATGAATTCAAACTCTGATAGTATGTGTTTTGCAGTGGTGAATTACATTTCATGGCAGCAAATAATGATTGCAGCATGAGAGAGTATGACATGGAGAGGTTTCAGCTTTTGAATCACTTCCATTTTCCTTGGCCAGTAAATGTATGTCTCCTTCAGATTTTACATGAATAATTGGGTCTATGGCCCCAAACTGTTCCCTTAAGTTTCTCCACTAGTTCTTTTGTTACCTTTGGGGTCTACCCCTCCTTTTGAATTTCATATATTAATGAAATTGTTTCTTATCCAAATATCCAAAAAAACAAGTTCCTCCACTAGTTTCTTCTATTACCTGAATGTATGGCTGCTTTCTAACCCGTAGCGCCACGACTGCCTAAAACTTCCGATAATCTAAAAATATTGAATTCAACAATTTTTTCTTACTTTTGTTATTTGGGACTTGTGGTGGGTGAGAAACATGAGTTCTTAGAGTATTGTGAGATCTTGGGAGTTGTGGTTCCTTGTTAGGTTAAATGCTTCCAATTACCAAGTATTTTTATTATACTCTTGTTATTTTGATTGGACCCCCTTGTTAGGTTAAAGGCTTCCAATTAAGACATGAATTGTGTGATTGTTGAGGGAAAATGTTTTAATGATTCTTTGTGTATTGTATCATTCTGTTGCTGCAGCATACGTCAGTAAGCCCAGACCGCAGGCTTATCCTTGTTGTTGGGGATCACACGGATGGATTGATCGTTGATTCACGAAATGGAGCGGTAAGGAAGTTTCTATGGCGTGCAGTCAGAACCCTGTTATAATCTTGAATATTTGAATTTAATCATGAGTTTGAAGTTAATGTTCTTTCAAGTTCTTCCCTGGGCTCATAATTTGGGTTTGAGTTCTTTATCAAGTGAATTATGATGTTTGATATAGGAGTCACTGCCAGGCTTTGTAGTTACTTATTTCTGAGAAACCTCTTAAAAGGGTCGCTCAGGCGCTCGCCTAGGCTCAAGGCAAAGGACTAGTGCCTTGCGCTTTAAGTGCCTCGCCTATTAGTGAGACTCAAGTAAAAAGGCTTATGGGTCTCCGTCTCTGTTCACGCGGTATCAATGGATAGTCAGATGTTTATTGATCCATTTTCGTTCTCATCCTCATTCTCTCTTCATATAGCCTACAAGATATTTTAGTATTTTGGATCTGTACGTTAGTAAAAAAAGTTGGTCTTGTTATAGGCTTGTAACCGGTAAGTGACATTGACACAATGTATTACAATCTGTTTCAGACTATAGGCACGGTAGCCGGTCATCGAGATTACTCCTTCGCTTCTGCTTGGCACCCTGATGGTCGCATGTTTGCTACTGGGAATCAAGACAAGACATGCCGAGTATGGGATATAAGGAAGCTCTCATCACCCGTGGCAGTTCTTAAGGGACACATCGGTGCTGCTCGATCGATTCGTTTTTCATCTGACGGTAAGTTCATGGTTGTTGCTGAACCCGCAGATTTTGTACATGTGTATAGCACGAGTGCCGATTACCAAAAGAGACAAGAGATTGATTTCTTTGGAGAGATCTCGGGGGTGTCGTTAAGTCCGGATGATGAATCTCTGTACATAGGAATCTGGGATAGAACATATGCAAGCTTACTACAATATAACAGGAGACATACCTATGGATATATTGATTCATTCTTGTAGTGACTCTAGAAAGAGGTAAGAAGAAAGGTTTTGAAAAGTATTTGGTAGGAAAAGGGGAAAAAAGGGTTCATCTTATATCAAGCTTACCAAAAAGATGTGAGACATGAAAGTAAGTAATTCTTGGTTGGAACTGTTTTTTGTAGTTGTACATAAATGTAGTTTTTTTTTTCTTTGGTATGTTTCATGTTAAGGTTTGTTACTTATTGATGACTTTTTTTAGTACAAAACCTAGACCTTAAATTTAAAATAAAATAAAATAAATAATAATAATAATAATAATTAAAAAAAAAATGCTAGCTTAAAAAACATTGATGGTCTTTCTTCAAAAAAAAAAAAAAAAAAAAAAAAAAAAAAAGTTTTTGCAACCGAATTGAAAAAATATTTACAATATTAAGCAAAAAAAAATATATTTTTAGCAATCATAGTTAAATGTATAGTATAAATAACACTTTTTATATGCTATAATTAATATTAATATCTTAAGTATAAAGTATGATGAATATTACTTATATTTTATATTTGACTATGGATACCAAATATTTTCAAATTTGTTTGTAATTATTTTGTAAAATTGGACTATCCATGATCCGAAGTTAGCAGTTCTTTTTTTTTTTAATGGAATTCTTTCTATACAAACTCCAAATTGGGCTCTTAATACCATGGGTCCACACTGTATGCTCACGAGGACTAACTGGAAATGAGGGGTTAAATTGTTTTAAAATAAGGTTGATTATTTATATAATCATTGAACTTTAAATGATAACTTTTTTTCTGGACCACCTTAAATAATAACTTAATATCATATCTACTAAGCTAAAGGCATATTTGTATTTATTTACTTGTATTTTTTGATTTGTATAAATACTTTTTAAAATAAGAATTACAACACTCTTGATAACCATTTAAACACTACTAATTGATTTATATATACAAACACAAATGTTAATTCTTCCTATCTTTAGTCTTAAACCATCTACCGTATTTATTTCCAAAGTTTTGTTTGTATTGCCTACAATTCAGCATATGCCTATGTTGTCTCAAAACACATTTTTTATGTATGCCACTCCAACCGACAAACTCCCTAAAACACATTTTTATGAGCGGTTTATTTTGCATATTTAGGTAGGATTTAGTTTTAGGATTTATCAACTCCTCTTTAAAAGCCTACATTTAAAACAAGTTTTTAATAACTCTTCATTTTTACTTTTTAAAATAACTCTTATTTTAACCCTTCATTTTAAATCATTCATCTATAACCTTCCTTTTTAATCATTCATTTATAACTATAACAACTCATTTTTAATAATTTCTTTTTAAACTACTAAAAGTAACTACCTATTTTAAATCTATATTAGCCGAGGTACGTGCAAGCTGGCCCGGACAGTCACATGTATATATAATAATTAAAAAAAAAAAAAAAAAAAAGTAACTATCAATTTTAAATTTACATCCAAATAAGATTTTAATTTTAATTTCTTTACACAAAAATTACATCGAAACAAATTTTTAGCTACAATTTTCAATTTTTAACCCTTAAAATTAAATCCTACCCAAATATGCCAAAAAAACAGCCCCAATGTCAATTAAACAGATAATGGCTGTATAACAATGTGAACAAAAATGATGATTTATATTACATTCTAGAAAAAACATTTAGTACAAAATAAAAAAGAGGTAAGATGAAACAAGAAAATATAAAGATTCAAAGTCATTTTTACCTTACAAACAAGGAATAAAAACAACCAAACCACATTAAATGAGCATTTGGTACAACTTTTACATGTTTGGAGATATTGTTTGATTCAAAATTTGATCTTTAATTTTTTCAGAATAAGTAGAAACAGACTCGAGACGTGACAAAAATAATTTTACAATTAAGCTCACATCGAGACCTACCAATGCACATACCAATCCAATCGAGTACTTAATAAGTTTTTAGGGCATACCAGAACAATGATATTTGATTAAATTAAAATAAATTACAGAAACTCTACGATCATATCTCTAAACAAAATCTCCATATGCATCAAAAGAGTAGACATTCAAAGGCGTCAAAGGCGTCAAAGGCTAATTGTCATGCAGAGCCTTCATCAAATGAAGTCTGTTAAAACTCTGTCCAGCAACCCTGAAAATATTTCAACACACAATATATAAATTATTCAACTCCCGAGAACGAAATTCGATAGGTAACGCAGCGTCATACGTACCCATTAATTTGGTTGCAGTAGTTTGCTACTTGATTCGTTATGAGATAGCTATCCAAACGTGATGGCTCGGGGAGTGGTTTAAAGATGGGATTTGCGGGATCCTCCTCAGGGAGAGGCTCTTCTCCGGCTGCCTTCCTCATTGCATTCTCGGCCCTGCAAAACAGACTCCAGAAAGTTATGAATGGTCCTTTCTTTTTTGTTGATACCCTACCCTCTTACGACAGTTCTCTCTCTCTCTTTCGTAGTGATCGTAAACAATTCAGATGCTAACCAAATATTATTTAATTTTAGGTATCTATGACTGTCCAAGCCAGCTTACGTGCACCTCGACTTTTATGACAGGACATACCACATAACTATGTGATATTTAGATGACACTTGACAAAGAAACCTTGGATTGAATTCATCTTAGTTACTTAAGGAAAAATGCTTAACAGAGATATAACAGAGATGTTTGATAACCAAATATTACCAAACATTCGAGCAAAAAAACCGAAGAAAATGAATTTTCAACCAGTATCATCGATGTAACAGAGATGCACCCGAGTAAGGAAAAATACGTCAAAATTGTCCGAACAAGGTTACCTTCTCTTCTGAAGCCATGCTTGCTGCTGAGCTTGCTGACGAGTTAGGCTGCGATAATGGAATTGGAACTGGAAGAAAAAAAAATGATTTACATTGTGTCACAACCAATCATAAAACAGAAAATAGAGAAAAATATATTAAAAAAAAAATCAAAAGAGGATACAAACCTTCTGCTGCTCCACTGACAAATCATCCATACATTCGATCAGAAATTCCACATTCCTCTCCATAAATGGGTTGGTTGAAAGTTGCAGGCGGTCATAATCACACTGAAATATAAATGCTCTAATCAATAAAAAAAAGCGGTGGTAATTTTTTTTTCTTTGATATCCGTGACTGTTCGGGCTAGCTTGCGCGCACCTCGACTAATGTCACGGGGCATACATCTGTCCCTACAACAATTGGACGCCAAGGAAACCCGTAGGAAAGAGGAGTATCACAAGTTACCTGAGTGACAGGAGAGTCGGCTTCAAGCTCCTTCATAAAAGCACTAATGAGGGCTGAATTCGAAACTTTGATCTACAGATGGAAGAAATAAGACTGATCAGATTATATTACATAGTCTAATGTCTACTTAACAACTCCGTAAACCTAAAATAAATTTTGACCAATCATCAGGAAGATCCAGACAAGGAAATAGGGTTCAAAACTGATCCAGAAAAAATAAATCCTCTCTTATTTTGATCCTTGAACTTTCATGCTTATTACCAATTTGATCCCAGACCATCAAATATTTTGGTTAAGCCCTTGAATTGTGCAAAAATCTAACCTAGGAACGTCTTTTAACATTTAACTAGTGAGTGCTGGTCTGTTTCTGCGCAGCAAGTGTTGGATTTCGTTTTTCACTCACCGAACCACGAAAAATTAACCTAAAATATTCGTAAGGGTATTAGAATATAACATCGAATATTCGTAAGGGTACTAGAATATAACATCGAATATTCGTAAGGGTACTAGAATATAACATCGAAAAAGTTGAGAGACTAAAATCTAGTACATTAGAGAGTTCATAAACCAAAACCAAAAAGGCATAAAAATGTATGTTCAAAGACTAAAATAAGATCTAACCCACATAGAACCCACAGAAAAAGAAACAAACAAGGAAAAAAAATATAATCACTTATTGCTCTATTAACTTTTAAGATAATTTCCAAGGCCAAGAAAAATGGCTATGCAAGCCCCGTGACTTACAGGTATTTCCTCAAAAATATCCACCCATGATAAGTTCTTCTCCCTCAACCTATGGAAGCAAGTCAAGGAAATTTCCAATAAGTAACTTGACTTAATAGAATAATAGCAATGAAATTACATACTTCTCGCCTGTAAAGTTGTTACTGCGGTAAAGCTCCATAAAAGAATCTGAAAGCTTCAACGCCTTGAGAGCTAAGACACCTTGATTAGACCTTGATGGATCATAAATTATGCACACACACCGCCTAATATTTTCCTGCAAACTTATGTGTTCAAATATTATTGTAAAGTCTAGAAGAAAAAAAATGTGCCTGATTGATGGTGTTGAACTCGGTTAATCAGGAAGGTCTATTCAGACAGAAAGCATACTGGCTAAAACTCTTTCTTTTTTTTATATATATATTTGCGACTGTCTGGGCCAGCTTCCGCGCATCTTGACTAGTATCAAGGGACATACCGTCTGACCCTACAACATTTAGATGCCAAGGAAACCCGTAGGAAATTAATTCCTAGGTAGGTGGTCACCATGGGGTTTGAACCCATCACCTTATGCACCTCAAGGCCCCCTTTGACTAATTGAGCCACCTCATGATGGTTCATATTGGCTAAAACTTGTAAGCTATAAAGCGGATCTTTACACCAAATAATACAAAAAACATAACAATAATGAAAATATATAAATAGAAAATGACTCAACTAATACCTGATAATTCATAAAGGTCTCAATAAGCTCTACTGTCTGATATGAACCTAAGAATGTTGACTGGTACCTGAATACAATTAAATGAAATGTTAAATCACTCCTCCACATGAACAATGGGAAGGAATTAGTTTCAATCCATCTTTCAATAATGCCAACCAGGTAGGCCAAACTCCAAAGAACTCAACCTACATAGCATGGTGGGTTAAAAACTAACATACATCATAAACACAAGGAACAGATGGAGAACTCTTCTTTTAGCATTCATGTAGACAAAGCAAAAGAACACCTATATGAAGCATCAACCTTACATTTACACATTACAAATTCACAAAAAAAAAAAAAAAGTTTTATCCAACCAAGATGCTAGAGCAAATTTTTTAATCATTAATACAACATAGGCTAAAATTAGGATTCAGGCATGAGCCATGATCTCCAATAGTTGGACAATAGTAAAATAGTACCAAATGCATAATAGTTTGTTTTAAAATCCAAAAACAAAAAATCCTCACATACAAATTATTTGCATAATAATAATGTCAAGTCCTCCATATCTATGCACTACTATAAAAGTAAGATTACCATCCGACAGTATTATTATCAACATTGACTTCTCTCAGACATCTCATCATTTCAAGCTGGTAATTAGCACCATCAGCTTCAATCTCCTCGTCCTCCTCCCGAGTCTAACAGATATATGTTGTTAAGTTAGAAGACATTTAAGGGTAGAAAAACAATCCCAAACCATAAACAACACAAAAGTAACAATCCGCATACCGGGAAGGGAAAGCAGTTAGTGACTTCAAGAACGCTACCAACATCTAACCCAAGGAGTTGTCCAGTCACAAGGGATGGTGAAAACTCCTTGCAATGCTTGATTATCTTCAATATAGCCTGTAGAATTGACACAACGGGGTTTTACCTCAATATAGGAATACAAGATCAAAATTCAAGAAGGTAACAACAGTGCAATTTTAGATAAACACTAGTATTCTGAATTCAAACTGGCCCCTATATAACAAACCAAAAGACAAACACAGTCGTTCTGAATTCAAATTGGAAGGCTAACAAACTATCACATTTCAAATGGAGAATAGGATTAATAATGCTAAAAAAACAAAAATACAAGTAACTTTCGAGCGAACAACAAAAGGGACATCTGGAATAGTTATAGAAAAATTACCGAACGGATTAAAGGACAACTTCCATTTTGTTATTTAGAGGAAGGACTAATTCGACGATTTTTTATTTATTTATAATTTTTTTTAAACCGAGAATTGAAACTTCGCTTCACTATACCCGGATGAACCACATCAGTCCCTAGGCAAGGCACCGAGAGCCATCAAATGGATACTAAGGTGTCTACAAATTAATGTCACATTTGAGTCTCGAACCTAGGACTTGAGGTGAGCACACTTTCAAAACAAGCACAAGCCTTCGAAACTGCACCACCCATTGGAGACTAATTCGACGATTTTATTCTAATTAGTTCAATCAGATTTTTTTTTTTTTTTTTGTATCCGTGACTTTCCGGACCAACTTGCATGCACCTCGATTAATGTGACTAACACTGCGACATTTAATTCCTAGATAAGTGGCATACTACTGCTCCAAGGCCCTCGACTCGAATGTTTAATTAGTTGGATGATAAGGAGACGCAAAATAAGAAAATTACCAATCCTTCAATCTGAACAACACGGAGAGGGGAAGCGACCTCTTCAGTGGCAGCGACCTGCAGGAAAGATCTAGGCATTGCTGCACCACAACAAAAGAACTCATCAACAACGAAGACAATGCCATAATCATAGTGGTAAATCAAAATTCAATCGCACAAACGAGGAGCGAGAGAAGAAAGATAGGGGTTGTACGTACCGGTTGCCATGGTTAATCCACGAAGCTCAATCGCAGAAGCAGCTACGCGCGTTTTCCGGAGGCGCAAATGTTAGGGAGTTTGAGAATAAACCCTACCAGCGGCGGCACAGTCCGGTGATGCGCATCAGGAGAGACGATTCCCACTGTGGGCCGAGTTTGAAGATATCATGGGCCGACTTTATCAATTACAGGCCCAAATTCAAACCCAAAATAACACTTTCCGGACTACGTTTTATGCCAGTAATATTTGGGTTTTTTTTTTTTTTTTTTTATATCTATGACTGTTTGGGCTAGCTTTCTGTATATTTTTTATTCTTTTTTTATACTGTAATACTGAGATTGTAGATTAGAACTTGTAACCTCATAGTTACTAGGTCAATATCAGTAGGGTTATACTCCTATCGGTTTATCGTGCACATTTATGACCATACTTTATAACCACCTTTTTCTAATTAAAATAAAAAAAAAAACATTAAAGTATGACCATAAGGGCATGTTTGGCTTTGAGAAGATGGGTTGGGTTGGGTTAAGTTGAGATCGAAAGAGAAGATAAGTGAAATAAGTTTATGTTTAGAGGAATAAAATAAAATATAAAGTTATGTTTGATGTGATGGAGAGATAATGGTTGAAATTTTTATTTAAATAAAAAAATGAATATTTAATAGTTTTTTAATAATAAAGTTATGTTTGATTGGATGGAAAATGAATTGTCGAAGTTTTTATTAAAATAAAAAAATAAATATTGTATAGTTTTTTAAAATTTAAATAAAAAAACATGGGGTCCACACGTGGAATTTGGGTAAGGGTTGGATGGACTTATGAAAATTCATGGAGCAAACATGGAATAGAAGTCAAATCAAATCAATTACATAATTTGTCATGGGGAAACATACCCTAAATATCTCAAGTAGAAGATAAGGAGGGTTTGGAAGCATTTTCCATTTTAAATCGGCAAGTTTTTAAAAATAATTCAAATAATTTTTTGAGAAATTTACCTGACCTTTCAAATCTTAAAATAATTACAAATATAAACCTTTAAAGAAAATTACAAATATACTTATTTATAATATTGAGTATTATAACTTACTTTCTTATAATATTGATGAATATTTATAATATAGTATATTAACAATTATAAATATTTATTAAATTAGTTATTGTCGGCTTCTCCTCTAAAGAAACATATTCAAACAAGTTTATGCCTTCAACACTTCTAAAATTTTTCTAATAGGTGAGTATTGATGCCGGTTGAGCTATTACTCTGTTGGCTGCAAATTTAACTTATAATCCCTTAATTTAACTCCTCATTTTAATATTTGAAAATAAAAAAATTTAAAAAATCTTGGAAGGGTGTTTTTGTAATTTGGCCTAAAATTGAAAACAGAAATGAAAAAGAAAACTCAGCCGTCGGTTCCTTATATAAAAGAAGTTGATATAGCGCCGATAAACCCTAACAAGATTCTCTCAACAACAAAACGCAGCCGGCCAGGAGCAATTCGATTTTCCGATCGGCGATTCCCGGCGGGTGGAGAGAATCTGACAACGAAGAAAGGCATCTCAGAAAGCCAGTTCCTCTATTTTCCCATGGGTTCTTCGCTCGCTATGATGCCTACACTTTCTTTCTTTTCATTTCCCGTTTTCTGCAATTTAGGGTTTGCGAAATAGGAAAGTTTGATAGATTCTTTTGATTGTGGTGTGTTTCGATTCTGGTTCTCGTTTTTTTTTTCTTTTTTCTGAGTTACGATTTTGTTTATGAGTGTTTGGTTTTTGATTTTGAGGATTGTTCGCAACAAAAAACTAATTCTAAATTTTGATAATTGGATTCGAACATCATTTACCACTCAAATCTTAGTTTTTTTTTCTTCTTAGAAGATTCTAATGCTTCTTTCCGAAACACTGATCTAGGTTTTAAATTTCAAGACTTGCGATTTTTTTTTTTTTTTTTTTTTTGGTATATTTAGGTAGTATTTAGTTTTATGAATTTTATTGAGTCAATTAAAAACTTGTTTTTGATCTAATTTTTGAATAGATGAGGTGAAGTTAATTTTTTTTTTTTTTTTTTTTTTTTTTGTTAAAAAACTAATTATTGAAAATAATTTATTTGGAATAAATAATAAAAAATGAATGGTTATAAATGATTGAGTAGTTATAAATGAATGGTTAGAATGATAAGAATGAATGATTATAAATGATTGAGTAGTTATAAATGAATGATTTTCAACGATTGGTTAGCTGGTTTGATGTTGGTGGTAATCTATTTTCACTTATGGATTTGATTCTTATTATAGTGTGATTTTCTTTTAATTTACATCAATATTAAAACAAGTATTTTTGTAATATAGTATGTTTGAAATTTTAAATTTGTTTAGTTTTAATTAATATTGTCATGTAATATACCACAATTTTTTTCCATTTTAATAATTATCATTTATGAAATGTAGGGCTTCATTATCTATCTTAGAAGAGCGTTACACATGGATGGTTAGAGGAGTCCTACAATTTGATTATGAAGCATAATTATCATTTATAAAATGATTTTCCTGACAGCCAATAGTGTCACATACTTAAAAAGTATGGCTCTCTTGCTTATCTATGTATAGGAGAGTTTTGCTCTTCTGTCTATTCGTAGCGGAATTTTACTCATATATGTGTTTATGCATATATAGTTGGTTGTACACTACATGTGAAAATCACTTTCTAACGTTCCGTATTAAATTTGATCAATTTTTTAGAGGGGATTTCCTAAGCTTTCCATAAACAATACGCATGCAAATTTGGTCAACCTTAAAATAAAAAGTATATTTGAGATTTACGATAGGTATAATAGACCCACGATCATAAATCCAATTCTCTATACCTTAAATATTATCTGACTCAACAAAAATACCAAAACTCAAATTTCAATTTTTCCATAATTGACTGGAATTAACAAAAAAAAAAAAAAAATACAGTTTTAGTTTTTACTTCTTAGATTTTGGATTTAGTTTCGATTTAATCAATATATTGGAAAATTTAACCCTAACTAAAGTGATAATTATATTAGTTTAATTTTTTTATAATTTTAAATTTGAATGAAATAAGTATTAAAATATTCAAAATCTAATTATAAAAGTAAAAATTTGTCTCTAAAGGTAAAGAAAATTGTATTTTAGTTAAGAGGCCAAATTGAAACTAAATATTAAAAAATAAAAACATTCAAAAGAAAAAGGAAAGAAAATGAAGTATTTTAGTTAAGAGAGCAAATTGAAACTAAATATTGTCATATTTAGGAGATTTAGTTGGAAGATTTAATTCAGCTTAAAAATCTATATCAAATAAGTTTTTATCAACTTTTTTTCGTTACTTTTAAAATTAATATCATTTATAACTCTTCAATCATTTTATAAAATTTATTTATATATTTGAAATCAATCAAAATAATTCATTTTTACTTTTATTTTTTTAACTTCTCAAAAAAAAAAAAAAAACTCATTTTAAAAGTATATCCAAATAAAACACTTAAAATAACTATTAAACTCACTAGTTTGGCAGGTGTTATCCTGTGTATGACTAGGCCTGCAATTCGCAAATACATAATTCCACAAAATCCAAAACCTCCATTGAAGCGCATCAATTCCCTCAGATTCTCCTCCATTGAAGAAGCCCACCATTTTCCATTTTCCATTTTCCATTCCCCAATCCCTCACTCTCCACTGACCACCACCTCTCTTTTTACAGTCCTCCAATGGCGGCAGCCTCCGCCACGCCCTTCTTCTCCGCCCCATCTCCCTCTCCCGACCAACCCCACCGCCGCCATCGCCGCCCTATTGCAATTTCCCTCCGACCCTTTTCAATTTCCACCCCCAATTTCCCTCTGCAACTTCCCTTTTCCCCAATTTCCTCTCCGATCCCCCATCGCCGCCGATTCGCGGCTGAGGCTTCCATCGGAGACGGCGAGAGCGGTGGTTCGACCCCTGTCTCCGACGACGGCGGCTTCGTCGGCGAGGACGCGGCTTCCTTTGATCTCTCCCAGCAGAAATTGGCGTCGTGGGCTTATTTCACGGCGATTTTGGGGGTTGTTCTGTTCGTGTTGAATTTTGTTTGGATTGATAACTCTGCTGGGGGAGTTGGGAAGGCTTTTCTTGATGCTGTTTCTGAAATTTCGGATAGTCATGAGGTGAGGTTCTGTTTATCCCTTTGGTTTCTTTAATTTCATTTCCATATTGGAGCTGAAGATTGTATTGAAATAATTTCATTGCCAATCCTGCTTGAAAAGATTAAATTCAAATCACTTTTGGATTTATAAATCTTGTAATTATAGTTATTGGTAAAGTTTTTTTTCTAATTTTTAATTGGGTCTTGAGCGCACCTCGATTAATGTAATAGACTGTTTACCCTACAACATTTGGATGTCAAGAAATCTTGTTCTCGCCCGTGGAGTAGCCAACATAATTTGGGTGTCTTCTTCTTCTCTTCTCTCGCCGGTTTTACGTCTTCGTTATTCAATTGTTGATTGCCGATTTCACAACAAAACTCATAGGAAATTAATTCATGGGTAGCTAGTCACCATGGATTAAACTCGTCACCTTAACTACGTCAAGACCCTCTTTGACCATTAGGCCACTCCATGATGGTTACCTATGAATTGGTTTATCATGGGGTTTTTTGACATCCGAACGTTGTAGAGTCGGACACTATCCCAAGAAAAGAAAAACAAAGCTCCTACTCAATTGTATGTGTATTATTGCTCATGGATGCTAAAGTTTATTGACAATGAAGATTTGAAAGAAAAGACTTTGGTTTGTAAACTGTGAAGGATGAAATAAACTGGCAAAAGTCTTGTGTCCTTTGCTTGTGAATGCTTGGGGAGGGAGGATGAACAATAGCATAAGGTTTATATTGTGTGTGGCATTATGCAGGTTGTGATGTTGGCCCTCACTTTCATTTTTGCCCTTGCCCACAGTGGTTTGGCAAATCTTCGAGATCAGGGCGAGAAGCTTGTCGGAGAACGAGCTTTCCGGGTTCTATTTGCAGGAGTTTCTCTGCCATTGGCTGTCAGCACTGTGGTAGGTCCACTCCCCCCATTTTTTGTTCCTTTTAACTTGACCAAGTAAATGCAATGTGCTTGAAGTTATGATCTTAATCCCTATAATTTATTCAAGTTCTCTGAATTCACACCCATATTGACTTGTATAAACTAAGGAGTTGCATCCAGGTGTACTTCATTAACCATCGATACGACGGAGTACAGTTATGGCAGCTCCACAGCGTTCCCGGAGTGCATGAACTTGTGTGGCTCAGTTCATTTATCTCCTTCTTCTTCCTCTATCCTTCGACGTTTAATCTGCTAGAGGTCGCAGCCGTCGATAAACCGAAAATGCACCTTTGGGAAACAGGCATCATGAGGATAACTAGACATCCACAGGTATGTTTATGTTTCATTATCTTGAATGTTATTCCCTTTCATTACAGTATCAGGTTTTCATTGCTGTTTATTTGGTGGCTTTGGTTTGAATCTGTTGATGAACTAGAATTGTCATTTTCATTGGCATGTTAGACACATTTTGTTCATCACTTGATCGATTTATGCCACAAACAATTTTATTTGTGTCTATAACATTCGATTAGGTGTCGTAAAAAGTTAACTGAACTATATATCTTATTCCATGAGTTTTCACACTAAAGTTACATTTAGTCTTTCGAAACAAATTCGTTTGAAGATTCAAAACAAGATGATAGAAAGTCAACAATAGCTAGCATCTTGTATAACCTAGTAATCAGGAGATTACGGGTTCAAATCTCCTCTCCAAATGGTGTTAATAAAAAAAATGAGAAAAAAATGATTTCATGATTATCTGTTTTGAGTTCAGAAGTTGATATTTCATGAGGGGGAGACAAAAACACCACCAAACCAAGCATTAAAGGACATTTTCCTTAACATGATAGGATTCAAGATCTTGAACAATAACAATATATTGAAATTTGAAATAGAGAAATATTGAATTCAAGATGAGCCAAGTTCAATAGGAACTTGGAAAATACTCTTTTGAGTGCAAAATACTTCCCTCAATATTTGCATATCAATTCACTACTCAACCATTTCTATTTATAACCAAATAACCTAAAAACTCTCTCATTAATTGTCCATATACCCCAAATTATTCCCAGTTCCCTTAAGGTCAAAACCTATCAAAACACTGACCAAATCAAATCTTGGTATGTCTTTGAAGATGGTTGGGCAGGTGATCTGGTGCCTTGCTCACACAGTCTGGATTGGGAACTCAGTTGCAGTAGCAGCTTCCATTGGGTTGATAGGACATCATCTGTTCGGGGTATGGAACGGGGATAGAAGGCTAGGGAAGCGATACGGGGCAGATTTTGAAGCGGTGAAAAGGCGAACGAGTGTCGTCCCGTTTGCTGCCATTCTGGATGGTCGTCAAAAATTGCCCGACGACTACTACAAGGAGTTCATTCGGTTGCCGTATCTATCAATCACTGCATTGACCATAGGTGCATACCTTGCTCACCCCCTTATGCAAGCTGCTAGTTTCAGGCTTCATTGGTAAGCCTGTTTCTATGTAATTGTAGCCAACTCTCTGAAGGCATAGTGGATAAAGGATAGAGAAAATTCAGCCAATACGTGTAGCCTTATTTATTATATGATTACGAATATAGCAATTTAAAGCTTTTGAAAATAAATAAAATAATAATCCTTCTCTCCTGAGAAAATTTCTAATACGTACAAAGATTAGTGTTTTTTTTTTTTTGAGACAGGTATTGTGTTCTCTTTGTTGACGTTAGTTTTTATCAATATTTTCTTAGATATAGAGCCTAACTTACTTTTCATGTTCACTCATGTGACACAATAATAATAATATTATTATTATTATTTTAGTTCTACAAAATGAAATAAGGAATTCAAATTCATGACTTCTTGGTCTCATTGATGTCATTGAATTGCTGATCTTATCGACAATAATTACTCTATCCTTGAACCTTCAAATATGTAGCAATTTAATTAACTATATTATAAAATTAAAAAAATTACTCATAGTAAAGATTTATTGGGTGTGTAAATTAATCAATCACTGCCAACAAGAGTAGAGCTCTATCGGCATCTTGTGTACAATTCAGTAACAATGAGCTTACATGTTTTAATCCCCTTACCCCTAATATAATTAAATCAAAAAAAAAAAAAAAAATCAATCACATGTGTATATAGAGTTTGTATCGTTACAAACAAGAGACTTATATATTCAACTAAATATTATCACACCTCAACTAAATATTATCACAAATTTAGATCAATAGACCCAATTTATTTTGTTATGGACTAAATTTAATCAAGTTAGGATTTAAATGTTAATTTAATTAAATTTTTAGATAACCATTTAATTTTTATTTTGTTTTTTTTAAATTTAAGTTTATTTTTATTCAATGTACTTCAATCTTAATCCAAATTTAGGTAAGATTCAAAAATGAAAAATGAAAAATGAAAAATAAAATGACTATTGACTAGCTGTAATACTTTCATAAAAATTGCTAGTGCCACAAGAGAATTGGTACCAAAAACAAAAATTGAACAAAAGAATTCATTAAAATAGAAAAGAAAAAGAAAAAAAACATAACAAAATATTCCGTTGGTGCCCTGACCCGACACAATCCACCCATTATGCCTTTCTTCTTCCCTCCCCAACAACAAATTTCAAAATTACATGGATTAGAAAAAGAAAAAAAAAATTAAAAGACAATTATATAGACATTAAAATCTGAATATGTGTCGAAATACAATTGGCTACAATAACGGCCAATGTGTTATGAACACGTGTAATATAGTGCACAAACAATCCATGCAACCTGTGCAATGACCAAATCCCCCTCCTCCTTCTTCTTCCTCTGGTTTATCGTGATCATCATCTTCAAGATTCTATATACAGAGCTCTAATGGATAAAACAAGAAATCTCTCATCAATGTTCATTGAATCCACTTTCATGATCATCTCATCAACCTAATGCACTAAATCCACCTCCCTTCATCATCTGCCTAAACTCCTTGTAGTTAACCATTCCATCTCCATCAACGTCCACTTTCATGATCATCTTCTTGCAATCCTCCACCGTTCTACCCTGTTTAAGCCCCAAGGAAGCAAGAACTGACCTCAATTCCTCGACCGTGATGAATCCGTCGCCGTTCTGGTCGAACACGTTGAACGCTTCTCTCATGTCCTCTTCCTCGTCCCGCTCGTCCATGATCGACTGGTACAGATCTCCGAACTCGTCAATGTCCACGAATCCGTCGTGATTCACGTCGATCTTCTCGATCATTTGCGTCAGGTCCTTGTCCGGGATGAAGATCCCCAAATTCTCTAGCGAATCGTTTAGCTCCTTCTGCGTGATTCGCCCGTCGCCGTTGCGGTCGAACATCTGGAATACTTTTCGTAGCTCCGTCGGATCCATTGGAGGATCGGCTGTGGAAAAGAGAGAGAGGAATTGGATGTGGAGATTGCTATTATGGAGGATGTGAGAAGGGGAATATATGCGGTGGAGGCTGTTTGGTTGCTGAGAAAATTCAGGCGAGAAATTAGGGTTTTCAACGAACTTCTAAGCCAGAGAGAAAATCGAAATCGATGATGAAGAAGAAGATGAAGTAACGGTTTTAATGGCGGAGGCCTATTTGTAGGCCTTTCACGCGTTATTTGTGATGGAATATTTTTTTTAATTAAAAGACCAAAAATGATTTTTATTTATTTATTTATTTTACGCTTTTTACGAAAACGCGTAGTCATAATTGTAGTTTGGTGGGTGGATTTGTCATTTAAATACAATTTGGGAATAATTAGAGGCTTAATTGAATTTTTCACTTTGGTAATGTGTTTTTTTTTTGCTAAATATAATTGTTTTTTTTTGTTGACGAGAATTTATGAATACTATGGGGGTGAAGTGTTTTTTTTAGAGGATTTGTTTTGATTAGTTAAGAATTATGTATGGTTTGTTTTTAGTACAAGCTAATGGGGGAGACCACAAACCCTGTAAATAGGGTACTAACGGCTTTTTTTGTCTTTTGTTTTAATTAGTTAAGTGAACTTGTAACTATAGTGCTGAATTAGATTATTATCAAATAATAAAATCATTTCACGTTATCATTTTTTTCACTTAATTAAATAAGTGCAGATATCAAGATTCATATATATACACGTATTGATTAAAAAAAAATTAACATACATTTATGTCCTTTGATTTGTTTTGTTACCACTTAGAATAACAAAAAAAAAAAAATAATAATTAATAAGACTTGAGTAGAAGATGTAAATATTGATTGAATTATTGCTCTGGCTCATAATTAATATTTTAACATTCTTAACCATAGGAATATAAACATTGACTGAAATTTAACATATTATTGTTTACCTGATTTAAATTTATGATCACTTTCTATTTGATTTGTTATTTTGTTATCACTCACAAAAAAGAGTTATTATTAAAAAAAAAATACCTATAAAATTATTATTATTATTAAAATCAAAGATCATCAATGAAAGAAATGAAACATACAACCAAAATTTTTAAAGATAAAAATCAAAAAGTAAAAACAAAAAGCCGTAAAGAACAACTTGTACTCAACCCACAACTTGAGTCAAGATAAAACAAAAGACAAAAAATTGTTAATCAATAAAATTCTAAAATGATCTAAGACACATTTCGAATCGACTAATTTACCTAAAGAATTGATCTAATACACCTAAAATTATAATTTAGCTGTAAAGACAAAAAAAAAAAAAAAAAAAAAAAAAAGGGGCATAATTTTTATCTTAAAAAAAGGTATTATTTTGACCTTTGATGAAAAAATAAATTGAGCCGTTGAGGGAGGGGTGTAAAGAGAAAACTACCGTTGGGGGATATGAATGCATCAAAACGGCAGATTAATGGGGTGGTGACACGTGTCTTATTTCCAGCATAACAATTAACGGCTACCTTCCAAATTTGTCGCTGGCCTCTATTTTTAGTTTGTTTTTTTCCCACTTCAAATTTTGTTTTACATCTCTTGCATATATGTCTTGAATGTTATAATATGTTACATTATGTTGTCTACTACAAAATTGATTATCTATGGAAATTATTTGACTTATCTTAAAAGGGTTTTGCTTTGGGTAGCAATTTTTTAGTTATATATTTTAATTATAGTAGTGTTTTTTTACTGTATCTCAAATTGTAAACTATATGCCACTTCGATTGAAAGTTGTATGTGATATTGATTACAGGTCGTGTGTAGCAATAATTGAAAACTATATGTATATTAATTGAAAACTATCAGCTACACTAATTGAAATTTGATGCATGTTTTTACTATATTTGTCCCAAATTTTTACTATCTATATGAATTACTTCTAAAAAGATGGTTAATAATATGTTTTTTTTTTTTTACATGAAAGATCTCCTAACTTAAATATATATTTTTTATTTCCAATACCGGTGAAAATTCAAATATTTTAACTTTAAGAAATATTTAGGTCATGTCCGGATATGACCTAAATATTAATATCCACATATGTGGCTTAATATGGACCACAAACTTTCTTTTTTTTTTTTTGGCTTAACATACAGTAACATGTGGTTAATATTAGTGGAAATTATTATTTAGGTCATGCCCAAACATGACCTAAATATTTCTCTTTAACTTTATAGTAATTGTATTAATAAATTTAGGCTATCTGTTAAAAAAAAAAGGTTATGTTCAATAAAGCAATAAAAAAAACATTAACCGTAATAATTATTCGTTTTGTAAATGAAAAATTGTTGATAAAATAATATTATTTTATTTTAACATTATTATGACTAATACTTTTTTGGTCAACATTTGTGGGAGCGAGAGATTAAATTGTTTTTTATTCCTCCAAAATAATTGGTAGAAGAGTTGATGACAAATTATGAGAAACATTCCTCTTTTTTTTCTTTAAAAAAAAAAGAAACATTCCAAGTTTGAAATAGTCAGTAAATCAATGAACTTTCTAAAAATATATGTTACTACAAAAGTAAAAAAGAGAAGACAAAGGACATTCTAATTTGGCCAATAGTTATTGTCACCATTTGTATATATCTATGTATTTGACAGCATGCAACTCAAATATTTTTCCATTACAAAAATGTCAATTGTCATGTTGATTAAAATATATTTTGGATTCCATTCCATTAGATGTTTGATTTTGATAAACATGATTACATGTTAAAATTTCTACAACATAAATATAGTTGAATTAAAAAAAAAAAAAAAAAAAAACTCCTTAATTTGTGGCATGAAGAGTTTTTGTTTGTTTTTTGATTATAAATAATGTGGGGAAATATATAGCTGGTGCCTGGCAAGCTTATAGAAAGTTTAGAGAGTGAGTGTTTAATTATGAAAGTGTTAGCAAATTAACATGAGCTCCACTATCATTTTGATTTGATAGACCCCTAACAATTAAACAACTTTGCTAAGAGGTCAAATTGTTGCACAATACAATATTATCTACTACATGGGGTAGCCCAATTAATTATAGAGAGCTTCAAGGTGCATAAAGTGATGAGTTCAAATCCTATGGTGACCACCTACCTATAAATTAATTTCAAATTAATACTTATCGGTTTCCTTGGCATCCAAATATTGTAGGGTTAGGCGGTATGCCCTGTGACATTAGTCGAGATGCGCTTGTGCACGTAAGCTGGCGCGAATAGTCACGGATATCAAAAAAAAAAAATGTATACCTTCATTATATTTTCTTAAGATAGATCGATTGTTTAATTGTGCAACACTTTTTTAGTTTTCAAGATTTTTTTTAATTACTAGATCAACTTATTATAATTTTATAGATGGCTAGTTTTGTTTGCCTTTTACTTTCAATTTTCATTAAACTTTTATTTCTTCAACATTAAATAAAGGTGAAAAACCAAATCATATAGTAACATATAAGACTTAGTTGAGTTATTGTTCTTGTTGATTTTAATAATTGTTAAAATCGAAAAAACCACACACCACTAGAAAAATGTATTTAAACCTAACTTCCAAACTATGCTCTTCACCTGGGTGTAGTTTAAAAATAAAACACACTTGAGAAGGTAAGCCTCTTTCTTTAAATAAGTAAGAAAATTTTCATATTTAATTTTAATATTGGTTTTATGTTTAGCATGTATTTTAAAGAATTTAATGGGTGATTAAAAATTATTATTTACAAATAATAGTAAAAAAATGTAGGTTTGATGAATTTGTTTAAATGATAGTTTATACAATAGTAGCACACACAAAAAGGGATTTCCAACATATTATTTTCACATGTTTTCACACTCTCTTCATTTGACTTGCAATTGATTTGCCCTCTAAAATGCAAGTTGAAGGGGACATGAAAGTAAGACATGTAGGTTTAATTTTATGCACAATTATTGAGGTTTGGCCAAGACAGAGAAAAACACAATATTATTCCAAAGAAGAAGGAAAAGAAAAATAAAATAAAAAATAAAATAAAAATAATAACTGCTGTCAGATGCTAAAGTGACAGCTGGGTGACCCTTAGATTTTTCTTTTTTCTTTTTACTTAAAAAAAAAATAGTTGAAAATCCAGAAGATGATGAGCCGGTGGTTTTATAAGATTTTTTTTTGTACTAAAAAAAATAATAATTAATTTTTTTGTTTTTAAAAATTCATGATTTTTTTTTTTTTTTTGACTTTTTGAATTCCACTAACACAAATGAATATTTTAATAATGCTCACTTCTAATTAATAATCGAAAATGTTCGTAAGTAAATTCAATGGTATAAAGATCTCGATAAAGTCTTTTGCTTTATTGATAAATGAAGAATTAAATCATAAGATCTTCGAACCCACTAAAATAACAAAACTTCTCCAATTTACTTGATAAACATTTCATGATTCCTACAACAGATAATTAATATTCTTAAAAATAAAATGACATGACTCTTAATTATTTCCCCCCTTAGATATTTCCTTTAATATTTCTCGAAAAGTAGACAATTTGTAAGTTTTCCTTATTTCATATTATATAGGTGGTTTTAGTTAGGGCTTTTATTTGTTCTTTGTTCACTTTGGGCTTAGACCCATTAGTTATTCCATTTTTTATTTTTTTTAAGAGAAGTTATCTAAGTGTGTCCTTCCTTTCTAATATATAGAAGACTGTTTGAACGAAAAGGGTTAGCGGCGCAATGATTTCATTGTTTGATTGTAAACCAGTTTAACACCGTCACGAGTTCGAACTCAAAAAAAAAAAAAAAAACATATATATATATATATAGAAAGAAGACTGTTTGATAAATATTTTGACCTTATTTTTTGTTTTATATTTTTGAAATTTAAATTTATCTTTATCTTTATCTAAATTTTCTATTTCATGTCATGTGTTACATCTTTTTACCATATATCTATTTTTCTTTAAAAAAAAAAGTAAATGTACGTCAATCAAATTTCAAAAAAAAAATTGAAGCTTTTTATTATTTTTTATTTTTCCCCCCAAATTTTAGTTTGCTTTCAAAAAAAAAATGTTTCATAATTTTTTTTCTAATAATTTGGATTTCTGTTTATTTTAAAAATTACAAAATTTACAATTTTTTTTTATCGAGTATATTGAATATAATAAGGATAAATAAAACTTTTTTGAACCTGTTTATTTTTTACATTTGACGTAACTTGTATATTTTTGTATAATTATGTACTAAAAATTAAATATGTTGGTATTCAGATTTTTTTATTGAAATTGTATATGATATTTTGAAAATAAATTTTCAAATATCTATAAATGTCGAAAGTAGCTTATAAGTACGTTCATTACTTTCTTGAAATAAATTTTAAAAATTAATTTATAAATAAATAGTTACCTAAATAAAAACCCATAAACCTCTTATCTAAAAACTCTCTTTAGATGTATTAAAAAAAAAAAAAAAAAAAAAAAATCTTTGGATCCATTCATATTTGTGTTTGAGTAAATATAAATATTGACTTACCTTAAAAGTTTTCGATAAACAAATTTGTTTATAAAAGTAAATTCAATATTGCAGCAAATGATGAAAATACAAAAACTTTAAGAAAATAGAGTAAAACAAAAGTGAGAAAAAAAAAAACGTACATAAAAGAAATAAAGAAACTAATTTCTACGTTAGCTTTGTTAATTTTCTTCTTCTTCTTTTCTTTATCTGACTTTTTCAACTCCCTCTTCATTGATAATTAGAATAAGAGGTTTGATTTGATATGTCTAATGGGGAAATTACCATTCTTTTTCTTTAATCTTCGATTCATATCATTGCAAAAAAATCTTTAATTTAATACAAACAAAAAAGGGAATTTGCGCTGTATAGAAATTTTCCTACTCTGCATTAGAATTATAGCAACTTTTTAAAAATATTGCAAATATAGCAACTTTTTTTCGATAGATTCTATCAAACACTATTGATGGAGTCTATCAGACATTATTGATGGAGTCTATCAGATATTATTGATGGAGT
>JBBMEF010000023.1:11110466-11187086 GCA_037832685.1 Sicyos baderoa
AGATTTGCAAATATTTTCAAAAAGTTGCTATTTACTCAATTTTTTTTATCTTATTGTAATATACATGCAAATTCCCCAACAAAAAATGCCAACATGAATAATTGCTCAGCGGTATGCTCAATAATCAATAATAGGTCACGGGTTCGAGTCTCCCACCCCCATTGATGTAATCTAAATTTAAAAAAAAAAACATTCAAACAAAAAATAGGGAAAGAAAAACATTTATAAATCTGAACTTTTCTTTGTTTTGAAAGAAATTATAGTTCATAGAGTTAAATTCACTCAAACTCAACAACTTTTTTTTTTTTTGAATAGATTGATGATTTAAAAGAAAGAAATAACATTAGAATAATGTTTTAACAACCTCTTATTCCACTTAGTATTTAAGAAATATTAAGTTCGAGTCTTCTTACCCTTAGACGTTGTTAACTTATTATTATTATTAATATCTTTTTCAACTTATTCCACATAAGCGGTAACTATTTATAATATCTTATATCCTCAATTTACCTATTCTCATTTTAGTTTTTGCCTTTATGACATTTAACAACAGATTGACTAACATAAAAAACATGTTTGTGATTAAGATATTATGAGTATGAATTTACAAATTTCATTTATGATTATTTTAGTTTAATAACATTTAGCTTAATTAAAATACTCAAATTATTTTAGTTTAATAACATTTAGCTTAATTAAAATACTCAAATTATTTTAGTTTAATAATATTTAGCTTAATTCAAAATATAGGACTAAATTTGTTAGGAGGAAAATAATTTTGTTTTGCTTACAAAAGTACAAAAATTATACTATTATTGTAAGAATGAACCTGAATATTTGGATTTTTTTTTCTCTTTTTATGAAAGAAAATCCAAAATAGAAATAAATATATAAACCGCGGCTGTTTAAGATCTTATTCTGGAAAACAGTTTAAAAGTTCTTAAGCCATTTCTTAATCGACTCTTCGAAACGTAAAAGTTCGAACAAATCGTCACTAAGTTCGATTTCTTCAACAATTTCCAGTTAGGTACAGTGAATCTTCTTCGCCATTTTTCAATTTCTCGAGTTCCAATTTTTACGAATTTGTTTTTTTTTTTTTTGGAATTTTTTGATTCGTAGTTTATCTATTTGCTGCTGGGAGGATGTAGATCAAGGATTTTGTAACTTCATCTTGAAGAAATTTTAATTAGTGCGTGTAATTAGCTTTGAATAATGGAATGTTGATTTTGTTTTGACTGAGAAGTCGTCAATCTGTTCGTTAGATTTCGATTTTTTTTTGTTATTTTCCCCATTTTCTCGGTAACCAAACAGATTTGTGATTATGAATGATAATGGTGCTCACTGAGCCTCGTTGACTGGAAGTGGAAGTGGATTGACTGATTTTCATATGCTTGTGTACTTGTTGAGAATGGTGAATTTTCGATTGACGTTGTTAATTGGCCAAATATCCGGCTTAATTGGTCAAAGAGGGTCTTCGGGTGCATAAAATGATGGGTTCAGTCCATGGTGGCCACCTACCCGGGAATTAATTTTCTACGGGTTTTTTGGCATCCAAACGTTGTAGGGTCAGGTGGTATGTTCCGTGATATTAGTTAAGGTGCGCGAAAGCTGGTCCGGACAGTCACGGATATCAAAAATAAAAATATATATCCCTAATGTTACATTGTGGTGATTCGTTGAGCTTCTCTGCAGTTGTGTATTTATGTGTATTGTGATGGAGATTGGAAATCAAATTGGTTTTTTACTTTTATCAATTTTTCTAAGATTGAGGTGTTTTCTTTGACATGTTTTGGATGTTTGTAGGAATTCTGTAACCTGCAGTTCTGTACTTTTTCCTTATCTCAATCTGCCCTGATAATTCACTCTGTTGTCTCCCTTAGTTTGACAGCCATAAAAGATTCTAGTGTTTATCAGTTTTTGTATCTCCCAATAATTGAGGGCCCTGCTGAAGTTGAAATGTCTAGTTACAATGGCTTCATTCTAGCTACCCTGAACAATAGGTATGAGATTTAGCATTCAGAAATATGCTAGTGAATATAGAGTTTAATGGCTGATTTTTCCTTAAAGGAGTGTTTGGGGCAAGGAGAATGAGAATGATTATGGGAAAGATGAGAATTTAGAATTAGGAGGACTAGTATGGGGGGATGATTAATTATGTTTGGAGCGGAGAAAATGATAGGGAAACCCATTACTTGTGTTCGGAATAAAAAAAATAATTAGGAAAAGAATAAAATAGTTAGTATAGAGTCCCCAAGGGGTGGCGCAGTGGTTGAAGACTTGGGCTTTGAGGGTATGCTCCCCTCAAGGTCCCAGGTTCGAGTCTCACTTGTGAAACTATTCCTTCGATGTCTCCGGTACCTGGCCTAGGGACGGGCGTGGTTACCTTGTTTCAAAAAAAAAAAAAATAGTTAGTATAGAGAAAGTAAGAAACTGGCTATAGGAAGGATAAAAGTGGTTGTAGGGAGGATAAAATGTAGTCATGAAAGAATGAAAAATGATTATGGAAGAATGATTATCGGTGGCCCAAACATGAGTAAGACTCAAGAGGATCATTCTCATCCTCCTTCTCCCAAACTCCCCATGAATGATTTTTCTAGGAACTTTTTTTGTTTTTTTACTATTAAATAACATAAACAAAAGGAAATGAGCTGCTTTCACTTTAGAATAATCCAGAAAGTTCCAAGAGTTGTTTTGTTCTTTTTCAAGGTTTCCATTACCTGCAGTAAACCAGCCTCCTTATCCTTTCCAAATTTGCTAGGTATAATTGATTGACCCTGAAATATCTTCAAGGGGTGGTACAGTGGTTGAAGACTTGGGCTTTGAAGGTATACTCTTTCGAAGTTCCAGGTTCGAGACTTACCTGTGGGCTGTAACATTATTCCTTCGATCTTCCGGTGCCTGTTTCAAAAAAAAAAGTTGATTGACCCTGAAATCTTTTTTCCTGTGAGATCTCCAAAGTGGCAGTGATTGACCCTGAAATCTTTTTTCCTGTGAGATCTCCAAAGTGGCAGTCACACATTAGAGGAAATCCTTAACATAATATTTGATGTGACCCAAAAGAGTAATCCTTGATTAGAACTGTTTGGTTTCAGGTGATATGACAGAACACGTACCTGAGATCCGAAGTAGATGTAAGGAGAATGATACATGTCTAGCTGAACATGATAATGCTTCTGCTGGTTCCCTTAAAACTTCTCCAGAAATCTTCTCATCTGCTGTTGAGTTCTTTGTCTGGTCTGATGAGGGGATAAATCTTTATGTGGATTTAAATTCTAGCCCTTTGGACTGGACTGAAAAATTCAAAAATGAGGTTTACATGTGTGAGAGCGTCTACAGAGATAAATGTCTGCATAAGAACCTCTGCTGGCTTAAAGGTCATAAAGGAATTGCAAATTCTTTTCAGTGGCATCATAATCATACTGGCCTAATCAATGGTGACTATTTACAGAAAGAAACTCCCTCCAGTTCAACTCTGATGACAAATAACTGCATGGAGATTGGTCAACCAGATGAAGATCCTGGATCTGTTATCGTCTCTGCAGTGACGTCTCATGCCATTAAAGCAGATGATGCTTCTGAGAATATAGATGAAGATCAGGGAGTCATTTCTTCTGGAAATGATTTTGATGTACAAAACCAGAAGCTTGATGGATCTGGATTTTGTGCTCCAGAGGATAAGTGTGTGGCGAATCTCGATTTAGATATTAATGATGCTGTACAGAAAAAGGAAAATTTTGATTCAATTTCTGGTGGTCCATCCAGTCCTGCCACATTAGAACATCAAAACTCTATGCCTGAAAGTGAAGTTTGTGAAACTTCAACATTACAGAACAGCTGCAGTATGTTAAACCTCTCAGTGGAGAATCCTGGAAGCTCAGCAGTTGGCTCCATGGACATTCAATCATCAGATGTTGAACGATGCCTTAAAGATGTCTCTTGTTCACCTTGTAGAGCAATACCAAACAGAGGCCCAAAGAATGTATCTGATTACAGCTCGCCGCCAACATTTGCAGAGAAGTCGGTAAGGTGTTGTTTCGTTTCCAATTTCCTTTGTGTTCTGTAATTAAGACTAGTATATTCTGGTTGCTACATTTCTTACTTTCAACAATCTTCAAATTGTGTATGATTATTAGCCTTATAATTATCCAGCTCAAATGGTCAGAGAGGATCTTAGGGTGCATAAGGTGATGAGTTCAATCCATGGTGGCCACCTACCTAAGAATTAATTTCCTACGGATTTCCTTGGCATCAAAATGTTAGGGTCAGGTGGTATGTCCTGTGACATTAGTCGAGGTGCGCGAAAGCTGGCCCAGACAGTCACGAATGTCAAAAAAAAAAAAAAATTGTTCCCTTGTCTCTAATACACTATTTCTTATAAAAATAAACTATAAAATTGTGTATGATTATAAATATGGATTAAGCATCGGATTTGGCTTTCTCTTATCTTCTAGATGGAGTTTTTGGTTTATAGTTTTTACCATTAATTCCATGTTAGCCAGCGGAGAGGCATTTTGTGATCTTCTTTGACTTTTTGATTTGGGACGATGTCTTATTTTCCATCTTTCTATTTATACACAGTTTTTGTTTGATCGATATTTCACGTAAATGGACATAGGAGCACTTTTTCTCTTCATGGATTGTGATATGATCTCTTTGCTTGCGCGAGAGGAACAATGGAGAGTTGAGAGTAAACATATCTTCTAAGCGTTTAACTCTTCTTTTTTTTAATTCAACGAGTATTGGAGGTGGGGGATTCGAACCCATGATCTCTTGATTCATGGTTACACACTTATGCAACCTAATGATTGCTCTCTTTTAACTATTTAACTTATGGTTTGATACTATCATTCCTATTTTTTTCAGAAGCTCTCAATTCCCTGAATCTTTGGAGATGACGTTGCTTGTATCTCATACTCCCAAATCTGATGGAGCACACAAGAGAAAGAGAAAACTCATAGATAATGAAACCAGATTTCGTTATAGTGAACCTGATAGAAGAATTTTAAGAAGTGCTAAACGACCTAGAAGATCCGGGCGACTGATTGTAAAGGTCTTGTACTCAATTCATTTAAACATCAAATTTATAGTGTTTTTGTTTCATGGTTGGTTTCTTCCATTCTTCCTATTTTAGTTACCTTATTTTGAAATTTTAAACTAAAGAAGCTCTTTCTTCTTTTGGTTATCCATTCCTTCCACAAATACATCCGTTTATTTTTTTTGAAACAAGGGTAACCACGCCCATCCCTAGCTAGGCACCGGAGACATCGAAGGAGTAATGACTCACCTGGGACCTTGAAGGGAGCATACCTTCAAAGCTCAAGTCTTCAACCACTGTGCTACCTCTTGGGGATTATATCTGTTTATTTTATACAACCTAGAATAAACTTAACTATGAGAAAAACTAGGTAAAACTTCTCAACCAACTAGTTAAAAATAAGCTAAAAAAAGGTAAAATGAATATTTACAATTTGACTTTCAAGTTTCAACGCAAACATTTATTGTCTATGATTCTTCCAAATTCTGATGGACTTTCTCTTTGTCTCCTGTCTAAACTTTTTATGCTACACTTTATTAGCGCGCTTGAAGTGCTAGAGTAGTAGAGTAGATATGAATGAAGGAAAGTTCAGTAAGATTGGAAAATACATATTATTGTTCTTGTATTAGTCTTCTGTTTTGAGAATACTTAAAAACTTGTTTATCTGCACTTGGGAGTTTTCCTCCTTTGTATGATTAAATTTTTATCATTTGATGCAAATACTTATGCGTATATTTATTTGTATCAGGCTGTGAGTTCGTAAAGTGCTTAGGGACATGATGGAACATGGAAGGATCAGTTTCAAGTTTCACATATTCGGTGGTCCAAGGAAGAATTACATCACAGTACGTATTAATATCTTTTATCATATGTTTGCTCATGGAAAAGCTGTTCATTTTGAGAAAACCAACAAATTTGCAACATAAAAATCAATCAGCTTATTTTAGGAATGTCTTACTACTCCGACGACGATTCTTATTCAAGAACTTGAAACGGTTTAATTAGTTCATTTTACAGATGGATAACAAAAGTGCAGAATCTTTGTTTCCTGACAAAAAAAAAAAAAAAACAAAAAACAAAACAAAAGTGCAGAATCAGGAAAAAAAATACAATTTTTTTAACGCTTACAAGGCGTAGAGATTTGAGATTTGATCTTTGCCATTAAGTTAATGATCCAGAATTTTATGGATTGTGGTTTGTTATGGCTGTTCTCTTATGGGATTGTTTCCATCTGAAGAAAATGCTTAGAATATTCAGAATCCAATCACCCAGCCTTAATTCATCTCATGATTGATGAGTGAAAAATTCAAACAAAAAACAACTAGCAAAAACTCCAACATTTTCATGTTACAAAAAACTCCATCAGATATACCTCTGACTAACTCAATTCAACTATGTATCCCAAACACAAACTTCTTGAACCAATTTACCCCAATTCTGCACCTCGAACACGGATTTCTCAAATCAATTCAACTCAACTCTCTACTCTATTCACAGACTCTCTTAACCAACTCATCTCAACTCAACCCAAGTTTGCAAAACTCAACTCTACTCTGTCAAATCTTCCCTAAATGCTACAATTGATATTGACATGTTGCTGTCGTATTCATCACTCGACATCATTTTGTAACTAAATGATCATTTTGTAACTTTTCATTTATCGATGAAAGTTTTTTGCTTCCTATAAAAAAAAAAAAGAAGACATGTTGTCTTTGACTCATGACATGTACCAGATTGTTTTTGTACCACACAACTGTTTCCCTGGGATATGGTTTTCTGTCCAAATATGGCCTCTGGCATAGGATGTAGATTGTTTTCTGAAGCGTTATAGAAATCTTTTTTCTTCACTCCATTAAATACCAATCTAGCCTTTTGATCTCGACATTTTTTACAGGGAAAGTACAAGCTTGTATCCAGGTTTGTTCTTTAGTTGGATTGGGAAGAACTCTTATCATTTTATGGAAGAAATCAAAGTCTGTGTAATGTTATGCTCATAAGTTTCATATCTGAAGAAAATTGTATAAACTAGATTCATTAGTGACTCATTTCTGATCATTATTATATATTAATATGATAAATGATATTCACTTCAATAAAAATGACTTGAATCAACTACATTTGGAGTGGCGGAATTCAAATTCGTGATCTTTTGGTCCTAAGTACATTTTCATGTCAATTGAGCTGCTGAGTCTTCCCTAAATATTGTTATGATATATGTTATTTTAGCTTGTGATTTCCTGTTATTATTGTCGCAGATAATGAGATTAATATTGATTTCTTTCCTAGCTTTGCTGCATTTGTTGTTAAGGTTTGGAGCTCCACCTTTTTTTTTTAGAATTTTGGAGCTCCACCATTTTTTTTTTTTTTTTGAGAATTTTGGAGCTCCACCTTGATTTTTTTCATAATTTTTTTTGAACTTTTTTTTAATTTATTTTTTATTCAAGGGTTTTTTTTAGGTTTATTTCTTACCATACCAATTTTCTTTTCTCTTTTCTTACCAAACTCAGGTAGGATTTAATGATTAAAATATTTGATTTAAAATTTTCTATCTCAAATATTATTGAATTAAAAAAAAACAAAAAAAACTTTTTACATTCATTTATTGTGTCAAATACAACTTGAATTTCTCTAACTTTTTTTTTTCCAACTTACCTATACTCTTATATAATAATTACAACAGCAATAAATACAAAAAATATGTTTTTAGATGAAACTTTCAATTATATGTCATATTTTAATGTTTTAATTTGAGAAAGTTAAATGATTTGTTTAACTAATGAATACCAATATGAAAATAAGTCTCGATAAAAATTATCCAATAAATCATAATTAAAAAAAAAATCATAAAAACATCTACCAAAATTTTCAGGATTATGTTGCACAGTAATAAAAAAAAATTATCTATAAACATAGTCTAGACTTTAACCTAGGTTTGCTAGTCACAAAACACAAAATTAAAAGTTGGTTTCAAATCTTTCTTTAGACAAAAAAACAAATATTTTGCTCAAATATCAGTTTAATTTGAATGGTTTCCTAAAATAGGATAGATTTGGTTTATTTTTGTCATACATCATCATGCTGAAGTGAGAAATAGTTATGACATTATATAATTAGGATAACACAACCTCCAAAAAACAAAACTATTAGAAAAACATTATATTTTTGTGGGGCTCAACGTCTATGGACTTTCCATATATTTGGAAAACATTAATCGAATATATATAATATTGAAATTACACATTATTATTTGAGAATTTGCGCTAGATAGCAAATTTCATACTCTGCATTAGAATTATAGCAACTTTTTAAAAATATTGTAAATATAACAACTTTTTTTGATAGATTCTATCAAACACTATTGATGGAGTCTATTAGACACTATTGATAGAGTCTATCAAACACTATTTGATGGAGTACAGTCCATCAATAGTGTCTGATAGACTCCATCAAACATTATTGATGGAGTCTATCAATCTGATTTTGCTATATTTGCAAATATTTTCAAAAAGTTGCTATTTACTCAATTTTTTTACCTTATTATAATATACATGCAAATGCCCCTTATTATTTATTTATTTAGAAATTAATTACACATTATTTGTTGTACTACCAGATTTATGGTTGAAGCAGCTTGTCATTTTTTGGCCAGACTAGCAATGGGCAGCTTCAAGGTTTGTGGTTACATAAAGATTAAAAAATAATTATAAAATTTTATGTTATTTGGCGTTTATTCATTTCAACTCCACGGTTACGTGTTCGAGTTCGAAATCCGTATTTAGTTCTTATATTATTTGAGAGCTTGTGCTCTCAATTTCAAGTTGAAAAAATGTCTAACTTTAAGAATATTTATTCAACTAAAAAAAAAAAATCTTTAAAATTTTTTAATTCTAAATAAAAACTTAAGAATATTTAAATAACATTTTATAAATGGGATTTCAAATTTATGATTCAATAATTATAAATATAACAAAAGTAATAAGTACAACAATTTGGAAAATTTTACCAATTCATTTAGAAGATATTATTCCCATTCCACCTTCTAAAATGACACTAATTAATTTTTTTTTAAAAGAGACTAATTAATTTATTCCATTTAAAATGGAATATATTAACACAAATGTCTTTCATTAAAAAAGTAAATAAATAAATGAGCATGGAGCCCCACAAAATAGGATAAATAAATCCAAATTTGTTGATTTTTTTTTTTAAATCACATACACCAAACATAGCTAGCAATTCAATATTCAATCTCTTCTAAAATTTACGATTTCTCTAATGCCTCCAAGTCAATTGATGGTTAGATTGGCTTATAAACATTAAGGTCTAACTTTGACATATCTTTTATATATGTATATATATATACCAATTCTGAAAAATGGTTACAATTATTTATATTTTTCATCAACTGGTTTTTGGCTGGTAAAAAAATAGTATATAATATAAAAAACACATAAAGATTTAAAAGTGAGTATTATTAAAATATCAAAAGTAAAATGGTCTAATTTTGAAATATAAGGACACAAAATGTGTATTATTCAAATGTAAGAGATAAACATATAAATCAAAGTGAAACTAGCTCCAAAACCTAGGAACTCAAAAGGTAGTTTTCTCTAAAGTTTATGTAGTATTGGTTTATGCTACTCATCGACGCGAGCATACCTTACCAATAATAGCTTACCAATAATAACATGATTGTACGCTTTTTATGATCAATAAATTATAATTTTAAATATTTCCACTTTTAATTATTGTTGAACTGAAAATGTATGAATAATTCGAATTTATTTTGATAACATAGCATGAATTAAAAAAAAAAAAATTAGTTAAATTTAGATTTTTCTCCCACAATAGTTTAAGTAAGAAAAGAAAATTATGTAGTAATAAATTTTAATACACGAATCGAATACTATGTACACTACTCTTCACAAATAAGATGAGAATCAAATATCGATTTTGAAAATCGTGATTGTGAAGTTTAAACTTATATATATATTATTACTTATTTTGTGAGTATGCTTTGAATTTTATTCCCAAATAATTCAGTATAAAGACTATAGGTACATGTGATGAGAGTTGAAAAAGGATTTTTTATGTCTCAATTTTTGGAGACCAATTGTTATTGAGGTTCATTAAAGTATTCATCGAACTTTAGCATTTTAATAATTGAAATATTTGAATTCTATTTTGATTTTTTTTTTTTTTTTTTTTTTTTTCATTTAAGTTATTTATTTAAGAAGTTTTGAGTATGTGTTTAAGTTCAATTGCCTCATAGATACATGTGCTATTTTTAAATTATCATTTTTTATTCAATAACATGGGGAGAATTGAAGATTCAAACTTATAATATAGTAATTAGTAGATTATAAAAAATAAATAAAAAATTATTATTTGAAGATTGACTTTTAGTAATTGATTTAATATGTATATATTAATAAAGTGAGAGAACGAAAATATATGAAAAAAGAAAGTTAAAAAATGATACCATGCTAGACTTGAAGCATAAAAAGAAGTTTTCCACTCAAACTTTTGACTTAGAAAGAAACTTACTTTAGGAAGATTTTATAAGTATTATTATCAATTAATTTACATATACAATTTTATATTATCCAATATATATAAATTATTGTACTTCAAAAAATATATTATATATATATAAATTATTGACTTAATCAATTATACTGATAATTGATAGAAAAAGTTGGTGTAGTGTTAGTTGGGCTAAGTAATTGTAATCTAATTCATTTCCAGTACTTTCTTTTTAGACGTTAATGTCGTACTTTGTTCTTAAAAAATATCTAAAATAACTATAATTACATCAAACTAATTTTTTATATAGCTTTCAAAAAAATAATAATAACAATAATTGTTTATATACAAAAAATTATGCCCAAACAAGTTATTGCAACAACTTAAAATAACAATTCATTTCTAATTGTTCAAAATAACTATTTATTTCAAAACTGGCCGTTTTTGCAATTTCACGACAAAATCTACATTCAAACTAACTATTACTAGAGGTGTAAAAAGAAACGACAATTCGGGCAACTCGGACTACCCAACTTAAACAGTAAAGGTTGAGTTGAGTTATAATTTTATAGTTTTTGTTGAGTTGGATTAATTTTTGGGTTGACTAATTTTTTGCTCAATCAATCAAACTTAATCCAACCCAAACTAAAAATATTATATATATTAATAAGATACTTTACTTACTTTGAAGAATTCTAAAAACAAATATATGCATTAATAAGATACACTAGCGTACTTTATTTTTTTAATATATTTATGAATGTATGAGTTAATCTTAAAAATAAAAAAGGATATTATCATTTTTCATTTTTCAAACCTTCCTTCTGCATTGGTTTCTATTTTTAATGTTCTGATTTTCTTTTTTTTCCTTTCTTACTTTCCTTTGACCTTTAAAAAAAAAAATTGTTTTGTCTTTTTTTGTTTTTTACATTTATTTTTCCACTGATATTATTTTTCCTTCTTTAGTTATTTTATTAAACACATTTTTTCTAATTATAGTATTTATCGATTTTAACTTATTTAATTTTATTTATCTATTATATATTAGGTGTATCTTTTATTTAAATGTAATAACTATCATATATATATTTTAATTATATTATATCTTAAAATAATTCATAATTATTTATATATTTTTTTCTTTCGACAATGTATACATTTGAAATTTGCTATATATATATATTGACTTTATTATTCATACAATTTTTCTAACGGTATACATTCTTTTAAAAATAAATTCAAATATATATTTACCTATTTTATTAGGGTGAGATACATAATTATAAATTAAGTATATATATATATATTGAAATAAATATATTTATATATCGAAACTAATTAGATTTGATCGTATTTTAAAAGAAATACCATTACTAAATAATTAAACTTGTCAAATGTTTATTATTATTTTTTTATAATCCATCTTGAATTTTTAGATTTATTTTTTTATATAAAATTTATTTAATCGAAATTAATTTTATTTATTATTATTTCAAATACCAAGTCTAATTATTTTGAATTATTTTATTTTTTCTTTGATAATTTTTATGTTCTACAAAATTTATTATATTAAAGACTATTGCGTTTTAAAATAATATTTCATCAATAAAAAAAAAGCATTATATTAAGACTATTATATCAACAAAAAATCTCTTTACCGAAATGATCGGTGGCGCAATAGTTCAATTCTTTAATTGTAAAACAGTTCAACACAAAAATCCCATCTTTCAGAAAAAAAAAAAAAAAAAAAAAAAAAAAAAAAAAAAAAAAAAAAAAAAAAAAAAAAAAAAAACTTTTTTCATTTCATTCCCATCCTAGCAAAAACTTATTTATTATCCATCTCATTCTATTTCCACCAAACACTAATCATTTATCTTCCTTTTATATCCTTTCATTTTCCATCACATCCATTCTGAACCTAGCCAAACATGCCCTCAAAGATCTGGTAATAGTAAAAGTTGAGCATGATAAAATGTTTGAAAATAGAGAAAAGAGAATATAATAAGAACAATATTCAAACCAAAAAGTATGGTTATATAATAAGCACAAGATTTTTTTTTTTTTTGAAATTAAGAATCTGAAATGAAATTAACAAACAATCCAGCAGAACAAAAGTGATAAACAAAAATGGTGGAAAATGCTTTACTCTGATAATCCCAACTCCCATTTCTTTAATTTCCATTGAAATCGAAATTGAAATGCTCGGCAAAGATTGAGTTTTTTGTTTTTTTTTTTTAATACAAGTTAGGGGAAGAGATTACAAATATCGATTTCAAGAATTGAACTCGTGATACTGAAGGGTGGAGTGCATTAATCCAGGCATGAAAAGATCAAAACCGCATTAACTTCCCCATTTAATGCATTCACCTACGCTTTTCCCAATGTCAGAAATTTGTATTTTCTGCATTTAAATCCCTTTTCCCTTCTTCCCCTGTTCTTCCTGTTTCCCTCCACCAATTCCCATGGTGAGCTCTGATCAAGAAGACCTTGAAAGCTTTAATGGGTATTTTTGTTTCTTCTATATGTGAATTGGGTTGCTTCAGTTTTTGCCAAATCTGAGGTTTAATGGCTAATTTACTGCATTTTTAAAATCTTAGGTTTTGAACTTTTCTTAATTTGTAATGCTTTTCTGTTTGGTGGAGTATTTGAAGAGGAGATTGGTGTGCATTGTTTGAGTGATTGGTTCTTGGTTCTTATCTGCAATGGGGTTACTCTTGTTGGTGGATTTGATGTGTGGATTGGTTGTTTTTTCAGATATGTGTTTGTTTTTGGTGTCTGGTTTAGGTTCTATGTCTTCTGCTGCTGTTTCTTATGGTGAGAAAGGGTCTGTTTTCTGTGGTTTAAAGTCAGATGGGTCTCATCTTGTGAGCTGTTTTGGTTCTAATTCAGCCATAACTTATGGAACCCCTTCACATTTCCCATTCATTGGTCTCACTGCTGGTGATGGTTTTGTTTGTGGCCTTCTTTTGGATTCTAACCAGCCTTATTGTTGGGGAACTAGTGGCTTTGTTCAAATGGGTGTTCCTCAACCCATGAACAAAGGAGCTAAGTATGTGGAGATTAGTGCTGGTGATTACCATCTCTGTGGACTCCAAATGCCTCCTACGGGGCGGCGGAGGAATTCGTCTTTTGTCGATTGTTGGGGTTACAACATGACCAGAAACTTTGTGTTCGATGGCCCGATTGAATCGATCTCCGCGGGGTCGGAGTTTAACTGTGGATTGTTTTCTCTTAATAGAACTGTTTTCTGTTGGGGTGACGAGACTAGCAGCAGGGTTATCAGTTTGATACCTAAAGATATGAGGTTTCGAAAGATTGCTTCTGGTGGATATCATGTTTGCGGGATCTTAGAGGGCGCGTTGGCGAGGGCGTTTTGTTGGGGAAGGAGCTTAGGCATTGAAGAAGAGATTTCCGTTGCATATTCTGGTGAAGGAGATGTAGAATTGGTGCCACTTGATCCATTAGACTCTGTTGTTGGGGGAAAATTCCATGCTTGTGGAATCAAGAGCTTGGACCATGGTGTGATTTGTTGGGGTTTTACGGTGAAACCGAGTACTCCAGCACCGGATGGGATTAAAGTTTACGACATTGCAGCTGGGGATTACTTCACCTGTGGACTTTTAGCTGAAAAATCTCTCCTGCCTGTTTGCTGGGGTCTTGGATTTCCTACTTCTCTACCTGTGGCTGTCTCACCTGAAATCTGTAAACAAACTCCTTGTGCTCCTGGTTTCTATGAAATGAGCCAAGACACGGCTCGGTGTAAGTCGCCGAGTTATCACGTGTGTATGCCCTGCAGTACTACTTGCCCTCCTGAGATGTACCCAAAATTTGAGTGTTCCTTAAAATCTGATAGGCAGTGTGAATATAACTGTTCAAGTTGCATTTCTTCTGAATGTTCCTTAAACTGCTCATCCATAAGTTCAAATGGTTTGGTGGGGAAGAAAACTGAGAAGTTCTGGTCAATGCAGCTTCCAGTTATTGTGGCTGAGATTGCTTTTGCTGTGTTTTTGGTAGCAATTGTGTCTATAACTGCAGTCTTATACGTTCGATACAAGTCACGGAACTGCCATTGCTCGGGAAAGGAATTGAAGTCCAAGAAAAACAAAGGGACTGCTTCTTCCTTCCGTAAGGAAAACTGCAAAATACGCCCCTACATAGATGAGCTAAAGATAAGAAGGGCTCAGATGTTCACCTACGACGAACTCGAGAGAGCGACGTGTGGATTTAAGGAAGAGTCTATTGTCGGAAAGGGGAGTTTCTCTTGTGTTTTCCGAGGTGATTTAAAGGACGGGACGGTTGTTGCGGTTAAACAGGCTATAATGTCTCCCAACATGCACAAGAATTCAAAAGAATTTCACACCGAACTTGACTTGCTGTCAAGATTAAACCATGCCCATTTGCTTAACCTGCTTGGTTATTGTGAAGAAGGTGGGGAGAGGCTTCTAGTTTATGAGTTCATGGCTCATGGTTCTTTGTATCAACACCTCCATGGCAAGAACAATGCCTTAAAAGAGCAATTGGATTGGATAAGAAGGGTCACAATTGCAGTCCAAGCAGCGAGGGGAATCGAATACTTGCATGGCTACGCTTGTCCTCCTGTCATCCATCGGGACATCAAGTCTTCAAACATTCTCATCGACGAAGAGCATAATGCTCGAGTCGCTGACTTTGGCTTGTCATTGTCGAGACCGACGGATAGTAGCTCTCCATTAGCTGAGCTACCAGCTGGAACTCTTGGCTATCTAGATCCTGAATACTACAGACTTCATTACCTTACAACAAAGTCCGATGTCTATAGCTTTGGTGTTTTGCTACTCGAAATTCTCAGTGGTAGAAAGGCAATTGATATGGAATATGAAGTAGGAAACATAGTAGAATGGGCAGTGCCTCTCATCAAATCTGGAGATATCTCTGCAATTTTAGATCCAATACTGAAACCGCCAGCCGATATCGAGGCCTTGAAGAGGATCGCAAACGTAGGTTGTAAATGTGTGGGAATGAGGGCGAAGGAGAGGCCATCGATGGACAAAGTGACAACTGCATTGGAGCGTGCTCTTGCCCAATTAATGGGAAGCCCGTGTAACGAACAACCAATCTTACCAACCGAGGTGGTTTTGGGAAGCAGTAGACTACACAAAAAGTCATCCCAAAGATCATCGAACCACTCGGTCTCCGAAACGGAAATAGCAGAATCTGAGGATCAAAGGTTCGAGTTCAGAGCTCCATCGTGGATTACATTCCCGAGCGTGACATCATCCCAGAGGAGGAAATCCTCAGCCTCAGAAGCAGATGTTGAAGGAAAGAATTTGGAAGGGAGAAATGTAGGTAACTGTGATGGATTGAAGAGTTTAGAGGAAGAGATTGGACCTGCTTCCCCACAGGAAAAGTTGTTCTTGGAGCACAATTTCTAAACACACACTCACAAAAAAAAGGAAAAATCTAAAGCTATGATTTTTATTCCAAATTCAGCATGAAATTCTTGGGCATCTTCTAAAGCTCTAAGTTGTTTTCTATGATTTCAAAATCCTAATGCTTTTGCATTTTCTACTAACTGCTTTTGTCTGCTTTTGTATTTTACATGCTAACTGCTTACTTTGTTGATCTTGTATGTTCCAGTCTGTGAATAACATTTTTTTTTTTTTTAATTTCATTTCTTTGAACATCTTTATATTTGGCTGGGTGAATCATTTAACTATACAACTAACCAACTGTTGAGTTACTGATTTGAATTCAAATATTTTACAGCTTACTATTGTTTTTTTTTTTTTTTTTTTTTTTTTTTTTTTTTTTCATTTTTATAATTAGGAAAAAACTCCTAGTTTTTAACAAGTTAAATGATATATCATGACCAACTAAAATTAAATATTTAATTTAAGAAATTAAAGGATATATCATTTCAGTACAATTGATTTGTAGGAATTTGATCTATGCCAAACTTCATGAACCTGAGAACTCAACAAACAAGCAAACAAGAACAGAGTCAGATTCACATAATTACGCATTTATGTATATATCAATACCAGATTTTATGCAATAAATACCAATTCAGCAGCAGAACAGAAAAGCATAAGGTACAACAACAGTGGAGCAAAACCATATAACAAATCATCCGCATGACTCTAAACTCCAAATGTAAAAGTTACTAAAAAAATCTAAATCTTATCGATATCTTCGTCCTCGAACTCGAGGTAGTCATCAGCGCCACCATCATCCTCATCGTCGATACCGCCAGCGATACCCTCGTTGAGGCGAGTGTTCTCAGGAAGTTCACCATATGCCTTCAACAGCCTTGCTTCATCAGGCATATACTTCAAGATAACATCAGCCTTGTCATCCTGGTAGTCACGAAGACCCACGAGTATTATGTCGCCAGCTGCGATCCAAACCTTTTTGTGCATCTTCCCTCGGATATGGCAAAGGCGCTTTGTCCCATCTATGCACATTGCCTCGCACCGACCATTCCCTAACATTCTGAGAACTTGGGCGTACTCCTGACCATCTTCCTTGAAAACAAGCTCACGCTTCTCATCATCTGCTTCGTTCTTTCCTCGCTTCCTGTTCTTTCCTCCCTTTCCCTTGTTCTTTGGCATGTTTTCTGTTCTGTGTTACATTTAAAATACAATATGAGCAATTTTCATACCACCAACATACACTCACTACACGACAGCCTCACAATTTGCACACCATACAAAACAAATGATGTAAAACTCTAACTTGCATCTAGTTAAACAAAACAGAAAGGAAAAGAAAAAAAATGATTAAAATTACAAAACAGTTGTATCAAACGTTCAAACAGAGCTTACAAGAACACACAAGACACATACTTATCACTTGCAGTTAGTAATGTTTCTTTTCGTTGTTTCAAAAAAAGTTAATAATGTAAATATGTTAGAATAATTTTTTTTTGATATCTAACACATTATCAGTTGCACTTAGTAATGTTTGTTTCTTGTTTCAAAAAAAGTTAGTAATGTTGTTATGTTAGTATATTTTTTTTATAATATTTTAAGATTAAGGAAACCGGTAGAAAATCAATTCTCAAGACCGCCTCCATGATAGTTTATGTTATTACATTAGTAGTTATCCATTTTTTTCCCTTTTTGCTATTGTTCAGAAAATTGCAGTCAACCCCAAGCGCCCACCACCAAGGACACAAGGATGTGATAAAAGAAGACAAAAGCATTAAATAAATGATCGATGAAAAAAAAAAAAAAAACTCAAGAATCCTAAACCTACAATCTCCACTACTAAAAGAAACATTAATATTTTTCAACTGCGTTGAGAAGGGAACACCTAACATCATCAATTGCTCATAACATTATCTGCTAAACATGATGTTTCAAGCTGAATTGAGAAAAATAAACCAACAAAAAAGAAAAACCCAGACTAACATAGATTTAAAAATTAAATAAATAATAAATAAAATAAAAAGGACAAGAAACCCTAAGTTGTTCTTTTCTTTTGTATACTAAGAAGGAATATGGAATCCAAAAGCACTAATATGAATGAAACAAACTCATATTTCCCCACTTCTTTCTAACCAAGAAAGCAACTCCAAACTTTTTCCTCAACTACCAAAAGAAACCCAAAGTATCTTTCTTTCCTTGTATTCTTGTTGTTTTCTAAAACCATCAAAGGGTAAACTAAGTTGTTCTTTTCTTTTGTAAACTAAGAAGGAATAGTGAGTCCAACAAGAATTAATTTGAATGAAACAAACTCATATTTTCCCACATTTTTCTAAAAAAATTAATTCTTGTTGTTTTCTAAAACCATCAAAGGGTGGCCTAAAGGTCAAGAATGACCTAATGGAACTAAGAGGTGATGAGTTCAATCCATGGTTGTCACTTACCTAAGAATTAATTTCTTATGGGTTTCCTTGAAATCCAAATGTTGTAAGGTCAGGCGGTATGTCCCATGACATTAGTCGAGGTGCGCAAGCTGGCCCAGACAGCCACGGATATCAAAAAGAAAAAAAAAACTAACAAGGTATGACCTTTCAATTATCAAAAGTAAAATCTTGAAATAAATAAGAACAATTCTAATGTTTCCCCTAAAATTGATCAAATTTAACCCAAAGAGGATTGAGGGTACTGCAAGCCTACAACTCAAAGGGACAGACAAAGTAACTCTGATAAATAGATAATATTCCACACATAACATATATTGATGTCCTGAATCCATGATCATCAAGATTTATAATATAAAGGATATAGTTATGATGAATATAATCTAGAACAGAAGGACTCATTCCATTCCACCCATGAAAACATCATATGATTCATATCCTATATATATATATATATATCTATACACACACACATATCCGTGACTGTCTAGGCCAAACTAAGGCCACACTCGACTATTGTATTCTCACAGGATATACTGTCCGATGTCAAAGAAACAAGGTAGGTGGACATCATGGATTCGAATCCATAAACTCATAATTACTTCAGTTCCACTACTCCACGATGGTTAGTAATCCCTAAAATTTACATAACTACATCATATAAGAGAGAAAAAAAAACGAAAAAATTGTAGACGGCAACATGGTACTCAAAAGAATCAGACGGTATTAATTAGAAGAAATCTCTGCTATCTCCAAGATTAAGAAGATTCGAATTACATAGAAACCCCCTTGCCATATAGAACTCGGATGGTTTCGATCAAAATCACAAAAAGAACGCAGTGTTCATAAGCTATACGAGATTGAAGTCGGAGAAAACAAAAAATATGATAAAATCAGAAGAAAACGTGCAAGAAATTTGCATACCAGAGCGATCAGGAACCTGCCAAGCCGATGATCGAGCGAGAGAGATGGGGAAAATGAGAGAAAGAGGAAGAGAGAAAAACCCTAGCCCTCCTTATACAAAAGGGATAATCGGGGAAAGAGAACCAGATTTTCCTAACAACTCCCTCGATCTCTTCTAAATTACAAAACCAGCCCTCTTTTTTCGGGAATTATTATTTTATACTCGGGCCAAATCTTTTTCTTTATTTTTTTTTTATTTTTATTTTTTTTTTATAAATTAAATTAAACATTTTAAATGTCTCTTGTAAAAAACAAACTCTTCGCGTATGAACAACGCCTAACTTTGTTTTTTTTTTTTTTATGTCGTGTGACTGTCCGAGCCAGCTTACGTGCACAAGCGCATCTCGACTAATATTATAGGAGCAAGATTCTTTATGACCAATTAAGCTACCCCTTGAAGATTTTCTAAATTTGTTATCATTAAACCGTTTTGTCAAATCTATAACAACGGCTGGAAGAGTGATTATATTATTGCTTTTATATTTTTGGGAAAATTGCACAATCCATCCCTAAAGTATGGTGTTTGTAACAATCAACCCTTTAAACTTTTAATTTTATCGATCACCTCCTCCCAAGTTTGATAAGTATGATGTTTTTTTTTTTTTAAATATATTATTGCTCTTAAATAAATTGATTATATTAAATTTAATTACCACTAAATAATGAAATCATCACATGACCGACCTTTTGGTAAAAAGTTGTCGGTCTTAGTTTAGACGAATGTTTATGATCAAATTTAATATTTTATACCCCTATTTTTTTTTCAAATTTTTTATAGATTCAAGTTTTGAAATTGTTATCTGTCTCTCATTTTATTTTAAAATAAATATAAATAAATTAAAAATTTAAGGGTTAAATTATTTTAAAATTAATATAAATATATATATATATTTATTTTATATTATGGAGAGAGATTCAAACCTATAATTTAATGATTATTAAATAACATGATTGTTGACAATTTAATGATTATTAAATAACACGATTGTTGACACTTTAAAGTTAATATCAGTTGTTTAATCCTATCAGCAAAAAGATTAATTATTAGTGTAATGATTGAAATTAATTTATGAACATATTTTTCTTTAAATTGTCTACATTTATTTTGTATTTATTATTTTACCTTTATTTTTCAGTGCAAATGTTAACTCAAAGTAGTTTTTTGTTTTTGTTTTTTAACTAAAATGATTACCAGTGTGTTAGTTTTATTATTTTGTGGTAATTTAGTTCAACTTTAATCACATATTTGATATTAAAAAAAATGATATTTAAATATTATTTTGATAGTTATGAAATATTTTAACAAATTATAATAATTTTATTGGGGGAAGATAAAATTTAGGGTAAATGTATATTGATTATGTACGAGATTAAAAAATATAACTTCGTGATTATTAGATTGTATAAATTTCGATAGAACTCATTCGAAGAAGGAGGACAAATATTAATTATCGGGATCTTGTGCTAGTGTTGAAATAATTTACAAACTTATATTTAACCCTAAAATTTATTATCTAGCACAAATTTGCGTTCTATTATATAACATTTCCCACCATTTTTGTTTATTAGGCATCCAAAAGTGGAGTGGGAGCGGAATCTGCGCCATGAACAGTCCACAAATCCCTAGCTACTTCCCACTCTGAGCTTCTCACTTTTTCCCTTGCGATTCCGGCGACATGGATTCCGGCGACAGGCTCCCGCTGAGCGAGCGGCCGGAGTGGTCCGACGTAGCTCCGCTGCCACAAGACGACGGCCCGAATCCGATTGTGGCGATCGCTTACAAAGAAGACTTCGTCGAGGTCATGAATTACTTCCGAGCTGTTTATCGAGCAGACGAGCGTTCAATTCGCTCTCTCCATCTCACTGCCGAAGCCATTGCCATGAATCCTGGCAATTACACTGTAATTACTTCCATCCCCTTTTATAATGTTTTTAAAATTCTGCATTTCTGTTTCGATTTATGTTCGGACAAGGATTGGAGTGGATGAGAGAATGATGAGCTGAGCTTTCTTGTATATTAGGGCAAATTTTGAAATCTTGAATAGTTTTTTTGGTTAACCTAGGTAGAATACCATATTTGTGATGTTTCTTTGACTTGAACTAGGTCTTGCAGTGTTTATACGGAAAATAGGATGCGTATAGTATTCACTATTGATCTTGAATACTTGAAGTGATCCCTTCTATGCAAAAAATGTCTGTTCCTTACATGTTCTTTTTTTTATCTTTGGAGCCTTGGTTGGAGATTTTTACTTATTTGCCTTCACTTTTAAGAGAGAATTAACCACCATGGATTGACCTAGTGGTCAAAGAGAGATTTATATTGTCCCCAAGGGGTGGCACAAGTGGTTGAAGGGTCGGACTTTGAAGGTGTGCTCCCCTCAAGGCCCAGGTTCGAAACTCACCTGTGACATTAATTTGTAGACACCTCCTGTGTCTCCATTCCTTCGATGTCTTCCTGTGCCTAGCCTAGAGACGGGCGTGGTTACCCGGGTATAATGGAGCGAAGCTCCGATTTCCCGATTTCAAAAAGAGATTTATATTCGGATAAAAAATGTCTATTCGTCACATGTTCTGTTATCTTTGGAGCCTTGTCAAGAGCTTTTGGTTTCAATTCATGTTGGTCACCTACTTTGGAAATTATTTCCTACGAATATCCTTGACATTTAAATGTTGTAGGGTCTGGTGGTATGTCACGTGAGAATAATTGAGGTGTGCGTAAGCTGTCCCAGACACTCATGGATAGTCTAGTTCAATAGGATATGCTAAAAAATGATACAGAAAAAGAGGTTTAAACAGGCATCCTGGCTTTCTGTCCATTTCCTATAACCTCATGATTTCCTCCAATTTATCTTCAACACTGACACAAGTTCAAAAATTAGAATTGTGTTCGGTAAAAATGCAGTAAAGTGTTTAGCATGAGTACATAGTAATAATGCCATCTGCAAAACGTACATGAGATTAGATTAATCAATCTTTTCCAATTACGAATCTGCCTGCTTAGCTTCCATTAATATCTTGGTCAATCGAACTTCTCTATGCATCTCCTAGAAACAAAAAGAGGAAAGGTAATAAAGGTTCTCATTGTCTCGAACCTTTTCTGGCCTCCAATTCTTCTTCTAGGTCTTTCATTTAAGAGTATGAAAATATTTTATTCCGTATGTACACCCTTCTATCCAATTAATTGATTGATTTTGAAATCTTTATCTCTCTAAATTTCCAATTGGCTCCATTATATGCTTTATTTATATCCAGTTTATTGTTGGATAACCTGATGTTCCTTCTATCCATGTGCACTTCAAAAAAACCCTCAAACGAGCCATAACTTGAGAATCCCCTCTCATCATGTTGTCATGTTTTAGAATGTAGAAGGTTGTCTTCGTTAATGAAGCCGGATTACAAGGTTGTAGAGTTGTTTTTTAACTGGATTTTGTTTACCATTAGTTGACTTTGTTGTATTGTATGTATCTAGGCTGAGTTTTAGTTTTTGAGTGGTTTAGCTTGTGGGTCTGATATCTAGTGCTAATAATATGTTTTTTTATAACTAATATTGTGTTTTTTGTCCTGCTGATTGAAAAATTATAGATAATTTTAGTTCATTTATTTTAGGGGCAGAGTAGTGCAGCACTGGTCAATTGAGCCTTACCAACTAAAATTCAAGCTTCAATTAATTTCATTAAAGAGTAAAATGTAAATAGACTTTTATCTGCAGATCATTCTACAACTTACTTTTGTTGTAATGAGCTTGTATAAAAGGCAATTTTTTTTTTTTTAATTTTTAACGTTAGAAGTAGGTTTATAAAGTTCTTTCTTCTTTGTAGGTGTGGCATTTCAGGCGTTCGATACTCGAGGCTCTCAATGTCAATTTACTTGATGAACTAGATTATCTTGACAATATTGCAGAGTCTAACACCAAAAACTATCAGATATGGTTAGCATAATATTTGAATTAATGTGCTCAAAGTTATTTCTTTTTGCTTGATATTAGAGCTAATTTAAGATAAAGAAAGAACTTTTATTTTAATTTTCAAACTTAATTTGTGAAAGCATTGTAACTTTTAACTTCTGTTAAGTTATCACTCTCAAAATATATTATGTAAATATCATCCTTCTTTCAAGAGCTAGGGGTGGCATAAGCCTGTAATAAAGCCACCTTGCTAAATAGGTTTCCTTTCCTCTTCTGTTGAAAGAAAAACTCAGTGTCAAGAAAATGGTAAATGGACAGAGAGGAAGAGGAGGGACTATTATTAGACTGTAGTGAAGTTCTTTATTGAAAGCCAGAAGTGAATGTTGGCTACTAAGTAAATGCTTGGAAAACTCTTACCTTCCCACATAGTGGTTGAGATTGTTGAATGTCTTTCTAACATTAAATTTATAACCTACTTGTTCTTTTCATCCTCTTTTCCATCAGTAGTAGAGTAGGCCACTGCATGAATCTTAGTGAAATATCTTTGCAGGCATCATAGGCGATGGGTTGCTCAGAAACTGGGACCTGATGCTTCAAGTAAAGAGCTTAAATTCACCAAAAATATTCTCTCCCTTGATTCCAAAAATTATCATGCCTGGTCTCATAGACAGGTTTGACCTCCAGTCTCGATGCAAGTTTGGCTGTGTTATTATTTTTCTTCATCCAAACTTTATTGATATGGTTTATTAATTTTAATGCAGTGGGTTCTTCAGGCGTTGGGTGGATGGGAGGATGAACTTGACTATTGTCATGAGCTCCTAGAGGAAGATGTTTTCAATAATTCTGCATGGAATCAGGTTAGCAACATGTTTTATATCTGCATATTTTAGAAATGGCAACTATTTGCTGAGAATCCCTGTGCAAGCACAAACCCATTGTTAAGCAGACTTCATAGACACAAAAGGATAGGATAGGCTGTAAGATTCGGAAGAATCAAGGTTTATATAGTGAATGAAAATAGAAGGTAAAGTAAATTTTTTTTGAAATAGAAACAATTTCATTGATTAAATAGAAGGTAAAGTAAATTGGTTCCAAAATTTGGTTTATATAGGCCCCGTTTGATAACCATGTGATTTTTTATTTTTTGTTTTTGAAATTTAAGCCTCACTCAAATTTCCTACATTGGTGTTCCACCCTTCCTACAATATATCCATATTTCCTTAAGAAAGTAGGGGAATACTAACCAACTTTTAAAAACAAAAACAAAAAAAAAAATTTGGAAGCTATTTTTTTTTGTTTTCAAATTTTGGTTTGATTTCTATAAATATGGGTGAGAGTTAGGCATCCAAATAGGAGAAAACATATGGTAAGATAGGTGTTATAGGCTTAAATTTCAAAAACCTTATCAAACGGGGCAATGAAAATAGAAGGTAAAGTAAATTGGTTCCAAAATTTGTTTCTGAGCCTCTGAAGTTAACCAAGCATGGGCCAAAACTGAAATTTGAAAGGAAATCTTGACACCCATTTTAAATCCTGAGAACAACGTGTGGTAACATGTCTTTCGTTAGACTTTATGTTTAAGGCCTTTTGCACCATTTAGGTCTTAGTTGACTTGTTTATAGCCATTTATTGCCTGCCTCCTTAGCTGTATTTTTTTTGAGAGGAAAGATGAACTTTCATTGATAAATGAAAAGGTTACAAAAAAGGTTTGTATAGAAAAATAGTTACAAAAAACTTTGTCAATGAGCCAAAAGAGAATTAATACTATAATCCTCAAATGGAGCTAAAGAATGCGCCCATGTTATAGCTAGGACAGTAATAGATTCTAATAAAACCTCCCTGGAGAACTTATTATCCAAGAAAACCACATCATTCCGAGCTCTCCAAAGTGTCCACCCTTTAGCTGTATTTTTGTATGCCCTTGTTATTCTTTCATTTGTAAAGTTTAAGTTAACTATTTTCAGGGGATTAATTTAATCATTCTCTCACTTTTATGTTGTTTGTGGTAGAGGTACTTCGTCATAACCAGATCTCCCTTACTGGGTGGCCTAAAAGCCATGAGAGAATCTGAAGCGAATTATACTGTCAAAGCCATTCTCGCTCATCCTGAGAACGAGAGTTCGTGGAGATACCTGCGCGGACTTTACGCAGGCGACACACACTCGTGGATTGCTGCTCCTCATGTTCCTTCTGTCTGCTTGAAAGTTTTGAGCGGAAAAAGTAACATTGTTTTTGCTTTGAGCACTCTGTTGGATCTTCTCTACCATGGTTTCCAATCAAGCCAAGAGTTCAGAGATGCTGTTGATGCTTTGGGGATACCCGACAGTCCAACCGATCCCGACCTAGCGAAAACTGTGTGCTTAATCTTGGAACGTGTCGATCCGATTCGAGTCAACTACTGGCTCTGGCAGAAGAGGAAGCTTACTCAGTAACAGCAAGGCCATTTCATTAGCTTCTTTCAGATATCACAATGTGCTTTTAATGTCCATTGTTGAAAGTTGGATAAAGATCCATAGTTCTTGGTGACCTAATCTTGATGATTATATTCTGCCAGTAAAGATCTAAGTCAACGTGCTGAATGGTGATCTGCTTTTTTGTTTGGTGTATACGTGAAAGTATGTATTGTTAAACCAAGTTCTCTACATTTAATGTTTGAATTCTTTCGCAATTTGTACCAATGAGAGGAAGTAACTTAGCGGTATCAATTTACACTCAAAATCATGAGGCATCGGTCTCTTTTCATTTTTTTTAACAATACTGTACTATTATCTAAATCAATCAACACTAAACAATTTATTTTAAGTTGCGATGCTTTAGATAATTTTTTTTCCCAATATTTTTCATTTTTAGTTTATCTACTTGAAAGTTAGTGAGGTAGAGTTTCTATTTTCACCAAAGTAGATCCGTTTAAAAATTATTTTATTTTTATTTGTAATTTCTAAATTTTAAATCTATAAACATAATTTTCACTTTATGATTTCTTAGTTTTGTTATTTAGTTTTGTTACTTATTTATATCTGTTTTTTTACTGAGCAAATCAACTTATTTATATTTTAAAATATCAAACAATACTTTAAAATCTAAAAAGAATCCAGATGTTAAGAACTTGTTTTGATTAATGATAATTATTACTTAAAATGATTTTTACATGAGTCCACTTCCCAGACAAAAGTAATACAACAACCAGACATTTATTTCATAAAAATAATTAAAATGCACATAAAAATAAGGGAATTTATCTTGGGTAGCAACTTTTACCTCATCTATTATATTTATAGCATTTTTCTTAAAAATAATTTATGTATAACACATTTTCAAATAGATTTTTTTACTTCCAAGTTTACCCCCTCCTTTCTCTTTCTCTTTTTCAACTTTGCTATTTCCTTCCTCCATTCTGCAACTATTTTTTTCTTTTTCTTCCTTTGTTTAAATTCTCTTTTCTTCTCTTTTCAATTTTGTTCAAATTCCTCTTTCTCTTTTCAATTCCTCTTTTCTACCGGCTCCGTCTTTATCAAGTTTCTACATGATAATTTTTTCCACCGTTCACCATTTTTTCCACCGTTTGTTGAATTAGCAACAAACAATACCCAAATGTTTGAAAACATTTTGCTTCTTGAATTTTCGAAAAGAAAAAGGAGAAGAACGATGAATTTAAAAACCTTTGTCATTTTTTCTTGAATTCGTCCTTACCGATTTCTATCAATGAAACTGTTGATAGAAGTCTATCAGCGAAACTGATAGAAGTCGTTTAAAGGTTTTGAAGACTATTAGCGTGATAGACTTCTATCAGCGGAACTGATAGAATTCTATCAGCAGCGGGACTGATAGACTTCTATCAGTGCTGATAGAAGTCTAGGGTATTTTAGTCATTTAAAAAGCCATGAATAACTTTTTTGCCACATACGAATAACTTTTGGAATTGTGCTATGAATGAAATTATTTTGTTTCTTTTTAATATACATGCAAAAACCCCTAAAAAATAATTAAATTTTAAATAATTCCTTAACGTGACAAAAAATATTTACATCACCAACAAGGTTCATTCCCTCCCTCATTATCCTCCTAATCTATCTATTAACTGATAGAAACCATAATGGAAGCTTTAAATCTGAAAACAATTGTTGACAGTTTGTCTGAGTTGTTGATTATGCTAACAAATGCATTTTACTTCTATTAAACTGTGACCTATTTCTCTTACCAACTTTTTTGTCAATGAAACTTCTCTAAGTTGCTTTGAAGTTTCAAAATCTCCAATATCAGAATAAAAGTTTGAAGCCTGCAAAAGAATGGCAGGATCTTCAGCTTCAAGATCCACTAATGACTCTGCAACTTTCTTTCCAATTGTTTCATTTCTATGGATTCTACAACTTCTTAACATGGAGCTCAAAATTATACCATTGACCTTTTCAGGCACCTTTTGCAGCAACTTTTCAGCCTCATCCAACAGACCGACACGACCAAGAAGATCAACCATACATGAATAATGTTTCCAGTCTGGTTCGATTCCGTAAAGGGTTTTCATCATCTCGAACACGAGTCTTCCTTCTTCGACTAGTCCGGAATGGCTGCACCCTATCAATGCACACAAGAAAGTCACTTTGTCAGGCTCCAGGCCTCTCTGGATCAGCACCTTGAGCATTTCAATACCCTCCCTCCCCATTCCATTTCGGGCGTATCCGTTAATGATCGAGGTGAAACAAACAACTCCAGGGGAAGGGAGTTCCTCAAAGACTTTGGAAGAGAGCTCAACATGACCACATCTTGAATAAGCATCCATTAGAGAACAAGAAACCACGGAATTCAATTCAAAGCCTGATTTTATGGCACAACAGTGAAGCAATCTGCATCCGGTCAAGTCTGATGGAGAAGACATTGATAGTGCTTTTAATGTTGTGGACAAAGTCACCTCATCAAGTCCAATTCTTTCGTCGACCATCAATCCGAACATCTCGATCACATCTTCAATGACACCACAGTGTAACAAAGATGTCATTAAGGAGTTGCAGCACTCCAAAGTTCTCACAGGTATACTTTCATACACGGCCACTGCACTCTCGATATCGAGGCATTTTCCGTACATATTTATCAATGCCGATTGAAGGTGGCTACTCTCGTGACCAAAACCGAGTTTCAGAGCTAACAATTGAATCTGTTTCCCCAGTTGAATATCCCTCGTCCGACTAGATAGATTCAGAAAAGCCATCAAGGACCGAATTGAAGGCCTTTTCCCCCAGAACTGCATCCGAGAAAACAACTCAAATGCTTCTGATGATAAACTACTGTCAGCATAAACCGCAACAATCGAATTCCAGGAAATAACATCTTCTATTGGAATAGATTTAAATGCAGATTTTGCTTCTGCTAAGCTTCTGCAATCAGAGTAGAAATCCACCAAAGCATTTGAAACAAAAATATTTGATTCAACCAATCCAATCTTAACTACACGCCCATGTAATTGTTTCCCTTCGTCTAAGAGCCTCTCATTACCAAATCCTCGAAGCAAATAGCAAAAAGTAAGACCATTTGGCTCTACACCTTCCAATTCCATTTGCAAGAAGAATCCCACAAGCTTTTCGAATCGACCCAGTTCGCAAAACCGCCGAAGCAACAAGTTCCAAACAGCTACATTTCGTTGCGGCAATTCATCAAACACCTTCAAAGCAACAACATCAAGACCAATTCTCATATAGTAATCAATTAGAGAGCTACCAATAAACAAATTCAGATCAAACCCAAGCAAAACAACCCTGCAGTGAATTTGACTACCATCTTTTGAAGAATCCACGTTCCTACAAGTACCCAAAACTGAAGTAAATGTGAACGAACTTTCTCGAATCCCTCGAAAAACCATTTGGCCGTATAGACCAAACGCGCGCTCTGGATGCCCGTTTCGTAGACACCCAGAAATCAGCAAATTGTATGTAACAACATCATGAAGAGGCATTTCGTCGAACAGTTTAAGGGCAGAGTTGAGGTGGCCCAATTTCATAAGTTTATCGATTTCTCGATTCTTGTGATAAATTGCATCGCGAGAATGAACACCCAATTGCAAATATGGGTGTGGTAAATTGGCTGCAAATTGGGATGTAACGGTTGAGATTGTTCGAACAAAGGAGGCGATTTTCTTGGCCTTTTGCATTACAGATTCAAATCCTCCGAGGATTAAATTAATGTCTCTAAAGGGTTTTAAGTTTCAGCGAGAACATTATCGTCAATTCTACTGGCGAAGTGGTGGCCGGAAGTTGGCATTCACGCCGGCGAAGGCGGAGACGGCGGCGCTGGAGGAATCCGAATTGGACTGAAAATGTCGCCAAATTTGAGGATTTGAGAGAAGAGTCGTTATAATGAGGTTGGTTATGTAATTTGAGTTTTGCTTTTGAAATTTCAAATATTCCCTACACTTTTAAAATAGATCAAAATTATTTATTATCATCATAAATTTAAGCTAATATTAATATATTTTTTTTAAAAGAAAGTTAGTTTAATAATATAATAATTTTAAATATAAATTAAGATAAAATGCGAATATATTTTAAATTCTTTTTAATAAAAAAGAGTAGTTATTATTTTAATTTTTTTACAAGATTAAAATTATATATTAAAAAATTTAACAATCAAAATGAAACAAAATTTAAGATATAAAGACTATAATAATATTTTAACTTAAATTAAACAACATTCGCACTTTAATAGTTGGTGACATGTTAACTTACTTGATTGGTTCTAGTTAAATTCAATTCTATTATAAGATGTGTGATCATCTTCTCAATTAAACTAGCAATTTTTTTATTGTAAAATAATAAAAATTAAAAATTTAAGTCATTATTTAGTTTTAAAATTTTAAAATGTAATAATCCTACATGTTTGATAATCTTTTTTATTTTCTATTTTTGAACAACTATTTTGTTTATGATATATTGGAGAGGAGTGAAGATACCGAAGCAAGCTTCGCTCATTTCCTTTCTGATCCTTGTAAACAGGGTCAAGCAGCGAGTCTACGCCCATCTTTCTGAGTTCAAAGAGGGTTTCGCGAGTCCAAAACAGCAAGACTAGTAGCATTAGAGGCAGAGCTAGAGTGGGCAGGACGAACAGTCCGGCTACAAATTAATGTTACTATTTGGAATATATGTATAAATTAATGTCATTAGCAAATCTTGGATCCGAGACCTTGATAAAAAGCATACTTTCAAAATTCAAACTTTTGACTCTATGATGTCTAACTTAATGGTTGTATATTTATATACATAAAATCAGCAAAAACTTAGATTGTCATAATCCTAATTTAGGTTGACCTGATTTTCAATCACTCTTCTATTAGATATCTATAGACACAATGTGGACTAGATATAGATTAGTAACATATATAGAAATATTTATTATTATTTTGCAAAAAAGATAAAATTTAATTTAAACAAAAAATATGGACATTGAACTTTTGATTTACTGAATGTTTAATTTACAGTAATAGCAAGGGAAAATCCTCACAAAAATTGACAAGAACTTTGACAACTCCATAAAAACATATGCTATGTGATAAAATATTATATGAAACTTGATTCTAGAAATAAAGGCCCCTGCACATGGAACTTGGTAGCTTGTCCTGTTTTTTCCCTTTCTTTCACTTGAGAAAGAATTTCCAAATGTCTCGATCCGTCATCTCCTCCACCAAGTGAGCTCCAAAAACGCCTTCCTCGTTGACCAAACTCCTCAAATTCCTCGCCCCGCTATTGAAACCGACGTAGTTCTTCTTTGTGGCCAAGTACAACACTCCATATGGAGGCCTCACACACTAATTTTCAACAAAAAGAGACGGTTTTTCGAAAGGGTATTAGATGTTTGTCCTACTCCTTTCGACATTAAGTACTAATTACTAAAGTTGCTCGAGAGTTACCTTCTTTATAAGCGCGTATAGCTTCTTCAAAGAGTTGAGCGAATATGGAATCTCTGCCATTAAAATGACATCGTATCCACCTTCTCCCTGATCTGTCTCGCTAGCCTTCTCCCATGCTCGACTTCCCGATAGTTTCCTCGACCTCCTTGAGGAAGACTCATGGCCAATGATGCTACCATCTTGACTGCTGCAGCAACCATCCATAAAATCTTCTTCAGAGAAGCTCAAGTTCATTCCGGTTGGTCCTTCATACCCGTCGTCCCTAACAACAGATAAGACTGTTGGGAGCTCTGCCCAGTCACCCGCGTAAAAATGTACTGATGAGGTCAATGTTTGTCTGGACGGAGTTAAGGGACTCTCTGGCTGTCTGCTCTGTCTGTCCCGAGCTTGTTCGAGATTGGCAAGGACGTTCGGTATGGTTGTGCATCTAACAGTTTCTGCACTGAGGTCTTGAAAGTGCACTACGCTTGCTCCCTGTAAGAAGATTGAAATTGAGGTAATTAGAATAACTTGTCAGAAGAAACTACATATAGCGGCACATTTCAATGAATTTTTTTTCACACAACTTGATATAAGTTTCAGCTAAAAAAGCATTACAGAAGTAAGAAAAAATAAGATCAAACAGAAAAGTTAACGAAACGATAACGATTTATTTAACTCGTAACAGATGATGTGCATACGATAAAAAAATGTACGGATAGAGTAAAACTGGTTTAAAGGTACCTTGAGGCAAGCGAAAACCCCAGAAAGTCCATAGCTACAACCCAGCTGCAAAATCCCAACTAAAGAGGTTAGCTTAAAAATCATAATGTGTATACTCGTATATTTGCATCTAGAAGACATGTTAAAACATGTGAACTTACATGCAACTCGATTATTTTCCCAGGACAACTGCATATGACCCTAGTACATTTGATTGTCAAAGTAACTCGTAGGAAACTATCGTGACCACTATGAATTGAACTCATTCTCTCGAACCACCTTATGATTCTCAAAACCCTTAATTGGCCACTAGGTGTCCATTCATACTAAATTTTTAACAAAAGACAAAATATTCCAAAATCTAATTTATCATGCAGAATAAACATACTTCAGAATGGAGAGAAAGTCGATTCATCAACCATCTAGAAAAATATAAGACATGCCCCAAGGTGTAAACTTATGGCACCTCTGGTAAAAGTACTAAGATTATTACCTCAAGTACTCTTTTCCCCCTAAAGCTCAGTTGTCCGTCGCAAATCTCAAGCTTGAGGGCATAAACAAGATCAATGGAACTGTCCCAAGATTTCAGATGACCTACAAAATAACGACACACTTCAACCTTAAAGACGAATGTAATTCATGGCAAACCTTGCTTTTAAAACAGATTTTTACAGATTTCAGGTAGTGTAGAAAGCATAAACGTACCTTCAGGTTTTGACGATATGAACTCCGATCCAGTGAAGCCAATTAAATCAGGAACACTAACTTTACCCTGGAGAGAACACCAATTAGCATGAGTGAAGAACTACCAATAAGATTCATACTGGAAAATTGGCTTCATGTTAACCAAGTTTCACAGGGACAGATAGAAGGAAACCAACCGATTAACAAATGGCGTACGGTTTAACAATTACATATATCTCGAGATCCCCTTCCCCAGAAAAAGAAAAATTAAAGGAAAAGAAGAAATAAATAAACAGAAGAAATAAATACCTTAGAAACAAGACCTTGCAAATCTACGTTCACTGCTGCATATTTGTATGGATGAGCTGACTGATAGAAATAGATTAAAGTGTTAATGATATTCCCAAAAGTAGGTGTTAAAATCAAAAGAACAGAAGGGTTGATTATTAAAACAACCTAGATGATATTAGTTTGATTACTAAATTGTTTATTCATAATTATGAGGGGTGCTTTGCAATCATAGGAAGACAAGTATGAATGGTTTGCCTTTGAAGGGAGAATCTCAACAGCTGGTGAGGGAAGATGGACATCTCTCTCAGAAATGGAGGGACTGTTGTGGCTTCCTTTATCTTGGGGCACCAAGCCAGGCAAGCACTGGGCAAGCAATGATGGTGCTCTCATTATACCAATACCTGCAGCATTGAAAGGCCAACTTATAAAAAATAAGCAGTGGTTTATTATTATTATTATTATTATTTTATTTTTTTTGGATATCCGTGAGTGTCTGGATCAGCTTACGTGCAACTCGACTCTTCTCACGAGACATGCCGCCTGACCATACAAAATTTGGATGACAAGGAAATCCATAGGAAATTATTTCCTAGGTGGATGACTACCATGGATTGGACCCATAACTTCTTGGTTAGTGGTTTAAATATTCATCAAGGATGTTTTTTTTCTTTCGAAACAAGGACAATCACGCCCGTCCCTAGGCCAGGCACCAGGAGACATTGAAAAAATGGAGCATGGAAGGTGTCTACAAATTAATGTCACAGGTGAGTCTCGAACCTGAGACCTTGATGGGAGCACACCTTCAAAACCCAAGTCTTCAACCAACTGCGCCACCCCTTGGGGACAATATTCATCAAGGACGTTATTCTCACCCAAACCCGAAACCTCAAAATAATTTTCCCAAAAAGATCAAGGGAATTTACAACAAAAACAAAACAAAAAACTACAACAACAAAAAAGAAAAATGATTCCAATTGAGTAAAACCATCCCTAGTCACAAAGTTTTTTAGACAACAAAGTTTTGCTTCATTCATTTTCTTTGTACACTAAAGAAATTGTACTATCATTTGAAATTGTACAGCAAGTACCACCCAAACCTTCCATGCTAAGAGTTCAAATTAAAATGATAATATGAAAATACAGCATTTTAAGGGATACAACGAAAATTCATCGACAACGATCTTCCTCGAACGAGTAAACACCAAGCCACCAACCTCAAACGCAAATAGACCACCGAACCGAACATTGTTCTCCTAGAACAAAATTAAGGAAACAAACAAGCATTGATCCATTAACAATTGAAATCCAAAGTAACCTCCAATTTCATGTAAACATAAAGATTTAGAGATCTAAGAAAGGAAATGACATAATCACAACCACCACCTATACCTAATAAATACAATCACAGATAAAGTAAACAGTGAAGTTTCCCAAAACAAACCAACTTAGAAATTCAATCTCCATAACATGAAAATCCACCCAGAAAACTCAGCTGTAGAAGAACAATAAAACATGGCAACAACTAAAACCCCAAGAAAATTGATCCAAACACCTCGATTACTCAACCAAAATTCCAAGAAACCAGGACCCAGAAAGCAAAATTAAAGGTCTCAAACATCATAAGAACAAAAAAGCAGTCAAACCCAAATCTCCAAATACGCAAAGAACCAGCAAATCAGACAGAGAAACAAAAACCCCCCATTAAAGCAAAGAAATCCTACTTACCCACAAAGCTCAATTGCAATGGCGAATGAGAAATCGAGGAAAATTAAGACGATGATCGAAGACCCAGTAAGGTTTAATAGTCAGAGATGTGAATTGGCACTGCAATTTCACAGAAGAAGATTTTTGGGTTTTTCAAATCAAAGTCAAAAAATATTTGTCACAGCTGAAAAGAGGAGGTTTGATTCAGACTTGCGCACTCCGAATTGTAGTTTTTTTTCACAGTGCCCCTCCAAGTTGTCGCTATTTTCGAATGTGCCCAGATTGGGCTAGGGTTGTGGGGCGTAATTAAAAGAAAAAGCGAGGGTATTTTAGGGCGAGAAAGTCCACGTGGGACGAAACCGGCATTTCGGTTGGTGGTTTTAGAAGTTGCACAGAGATTCCCTAAACTTTGCTCATCTGGTCGCCACGTGTTTAAAGATTCGTTAAATAAAAAAATATTCATTAATTACATTTTTTTATTATAAAATTATAATTACTCAATGATATTAGTGTACACTTTGACTAATGAATATCAAATTTGAATCTCTCATCATCAATTAGATTGATTATAAAGATGATGAGAAATCGGAGTCTACGAGGAGACAAATTATTGAGTAAAGTTGTTACATGTGTATCGGGTGAAAAAGAATAATTATGTAGAGAACCATTAATTGTGTTTGGAGTAAAGAAAACAACTATGAGAAAAATAAAATAGCTAGTATATAGAGAATGAACAGTTGGTTGGTGGCGAACTGATTATCTTATTTTGGATTAATCGATTTTAACTTCATGATCATTCGAACCCGGAAATTAATACTTAGCCTAATGTATTAACTATTTTAGTTGGAACTTTTTTTTTTGTTTGAAACATTTACCAAAATAAATAAGTTGAAGTACAATCTCAAAAAAAAAAGAAAAAAAAAGTACAATTTCTCAAAAATAATTCCAATTTTTTTTAATTATAATTAAACAGAGTACAAGGTTAATTTTTTTTTTTTTTTTTGAGATAAAAACCAGACTAAAAGTAAACATTATTGAAGTGTCTCGTTATTTTTTCATCTCCAAAATAAATTAGGTGAGGGACACAAATAAAAAAGCAATACACGTGGCAGTCAGTGATTTGTTTGTGACCCAAGCCTTTGAAGTCGGTCCGTATGTGTATCAAAGCCCAACTAACTTACCCGCCAAGTCATTAATCTAAACCTATAAATCCAAAATAAACGGTGACAGGCGATTTTATTTTAATAAATAAATAAATAGGGATTTTACATATATAATAAAAATGGGCTACAAAATTGCATTATACCACAAAATTGAAAATAATTACACATATACTAAAATTATGATTGATTGAACTCAATCGAACTCAATCAATAACTAGTGATTGAACTCAATCGGTTGAGCTCAACCACTTAACAAACTGATTGAGTTTAATTACTAGTTATTGATTGAGTTCGATTGAGTTCAATCATTCATAATTTTAGTATAAACGAAATTTTGATAAAAATGTGTTATAATTTTAATAGAGAGCCCAAAATTGATATACATAACAAATTTTCTAAATTAAATTAGGTAAATATGTAAAGAAGGAAATAATTTTCTCTTCGTTGACGAAACGCTGATCCAACGCGACGTAGGGCTGCGCTGATTTCCTCTTTCGAAATGCAGCCTTTTAAATTCCTCAATTGGATCTCTCTCTTCTTTCTCTGTTTTTCTGCATTTTTTTATTATCAAATTTCTCCCAAATTTCCTCTGAACATGGCGGAACAATCCTCCAAATCCATTTATGATTTCACTGTCAAGGTATTATTCACCTCAATTTCTCTTCAATTTACTCTCCTTTCTGAGAAATTTCTTGTTTCCTTCTGTTTTGGGCGTTTTCATGAGCTAGGGTTTCGTTTGTTGAAGTCATTTCTCTGAAATGTTAGATCCAAGTGTTTCAACTATTGGACTTTTGAAATACCGATTATCGGGATCGAACTTGTGATGCTAGTGATGAACTGGTTTACAACCAAACAATGAAACCATTGCGTCACTGATACATTTGGTTGATTTTTTATTTGTAGTTGGACTTGATTTTGATGGGAGTGTCTGAATTATAGTTGGGATTCTTTTCTATTAACGTTCGCTGGCGTAGGATCTTTGTTGAAGTGACTTTCATTTTAGTTTGTTTTTACTTTGGTTGATTTTTGATCTGTAAGTTGGACTTGATTTTGGAAATATCTGAAATGTGAGATCCAAGTGTTTGATTTGTTGGACTTTTTAAATAGTTGAGATTCACACCTTTCTTTGTTGGACTGATTTTAATTTTAGTTCGATTGATTTTTGATTTGTAGTTGACTTGATTTTGGAGTGTCTGATTTATCAGATTTTCGAAATATTTTGGATTTTTTTTTTCCTTTTTGTTTCCATACGCTGACGCAGCTCGTATTGGTTGTTGATTTCCGTTTTCATAACACTTTGTTGAAGTGATTTTCAGTTTAGTTCGTTTTTACTTTGGAAAATATTGGATTAGTTGAGCATCAACTTTGGATATATCAGAAATGTAAGATCGAACTATGTGACTGCCGAAATATTTAGGATCCCTTTTGTATTATATACTGGTTCTTCATTTTGCTGACTTTAGCTTCTTTATTGAACTGATTTTCTGTTTGGTTTGTTTTTTTTTTCCGAATATCGCTCACCTCGATTAATGTTATGGGACATACCGTCTGACCCTACAATTTTGGTTTTATTCTGCTTTGATTTGTTGAGTATCTGCTTTGGGAATATGTGAATTGTGAAATGGATTTGTTTGCAGGATATTCGTGGGAATGATGTGAGTCTTGATCAATACAGGGGGAAAGTTCTACTGATAGTGAATGTTGCTTCTCAGTGGTATTTTAAATTTCTCTCTCGAATTTTTTTGAATGCTGGCTGGCAGTTTGGATTTCCGATTTGAAACTTTTAAACCCCGTTTGATAACCATTTCGTTATTTATTTTTTGTTGTTTGTTTTTCATTTTTGGTTTTTGGTTTTAATTTTATGTTTTTAAATTTCTCTCTCGAATTATTCAATATCAAATTCATTCGGTTGATAATGATACCCACATCATGATGAGCAAATGTTTAAACTAAATTAAAGAGAATCAACCATTATATGAAGTTAAAGAAATTAATTGAAAATGTGCCGAAGATTGAGAGGAAAATGCCAAGAAAACTTGGCTTTGCTGTATTATAATCGTTATTCTCAAGATCTTTGTTGTCTTGCAGTGGTTTAACCCAGTCAAACTACAAGGAGTTGAATGTATTGTATGAAAAATACAAAAATCAAGGTCAGGGTTTTTTTCATGGCAATATAAAAAGTCATAAAGTTCTATATTTCAAGACTCTGGTTAGTTAAAACTTAAAACAATACATGTATGTATGGGCAGGTTTGGAGATCTTGGCATTTCCTTGCAATCAGTTTTTAGCACAAGAGCCAGGAAACAATGAGGAGATTCAGAATACTGTATGCACAAGGTTCAAAGCTGAATTCCCCATCTTTGATAAGGTAATCATTATGTGATGCAGTTTTAAACATATCAAGATTATACTGTGAATTAAGCATTTGTCTAATGAAATTAATTGAAGTGGCCAAATCTTTTTGGTTAATAAGACCAACCATTTGGTTTTTGAAATATAAGCTTGTTCCTATTCAAACTCTCTACAAAGAGGCTCATCTTCCTTTAAAAAAGTATTGAATCCTTACCAAATTACAAAAATCAAAATAAATTTTAGTTTGATTTTTAAAAATATAGATATCAAATAAGGAAAATCAGTTGGATTAGTAGTTTTAAACTTAATTTTCAAAAACAAAAACCAAATGATTATCAAACATGACATAAATAACTAAATATAATATATTCACCCAGCATATGATTTTGAATTTTTTTTTTTATATTTGCGTAATAGGATAAGTACCTCCATGCCACAAAAAGCCCTGGTTACTATGCATTGTTAGCTCAAGTAGAGAACATTTCGGCTGAATTTAATAGTAAAAATTCTTCTAAATTTGGTCATAATGTGGGGGGTTTTTGAAGGTTGAGGTAAACGGGAAGAACGCAACACCGATTTATAAGTTCCTGAAATCACAAAAGGGCGGATTACTGGGCGACGGAATCAAATGGAACTTCACAAAGTTCTTGGTGAACAAAGAAGGGAAGGTGGTTGATAGATATGCTCCGACCACCTCGCCTTTCAAGATCGAGGTTAGTACATTTTACTACTCGGATCACAACTTGTTTAAGACTATACGAAGAAGATGCTTATTTTGTATTACTTTCTTCCTCATTTGCAGAAAGATATACAGAATCTGTTGCAATCTGCTTGAAACACAAGGTCAGGAACCACACACAATAAACTCCAGCATTTCTTTGTTTATATGACTTCTTAGTTATGTGAATGAATGGACTTATATAAATGTTTGTATTTTCTGTAGACCTTGTACGTACAGTTGTGCTGTGAAATTTATATTTAATTTAAGAGCCCTTCATTTTCACACTTCTTTCATTCGAACTAGCTTATGCGCATTCAGACTAATGAATATGCTTTTTTACTTCTATTTTTAACCACTCTAACATATTAACTACTTCCACTTGGAGTTTTTTTTTTTTTGTTCAAATAGTTTGTTTCTGCATGAATCTAAATCGATTAATATTGCTTTGGCATGCATACGAGAATCCAAATTTTAACATAGACTTATCATGGCATATGCTTAAATGATTAAAACATGCATTCTTGTCCTAAGGTTGAGATTTTTCTTCGGTTCTCATCCTAGAGAGTATTAGTATAGAGAAAATGAAGAGCAGAAATAGAGAGATGGATGAGATTTTTTCAACTCATTCGAAATCTATATAAAAATCCTGTGATTATCCTTGAAAACAGTTCAGGTACACACTAACATCCTACATAGTTTTTTTGTTTCCTTCACTATTTGATTCGACCTGAAAAGTTCTTTTGTTGCTTTCCAATCCGGCATTTCAAAGAAGAGCACACAAAAAGTTCTTTTGCAGTTTTTTTCCCTCGCACTTCTAAAAACTTGCTTATCTTGATCCGAAGGCCACTGCGCATATTCATTGTAGACAAGGTGCGTCGAGCGTTTTCTTGACTGGTAGTGACTGTCATCTTCTAAACCGTCCGATGTATGGTAGGGCACTGTTTCGGTGCAGGCTGCGGAGTTATACGAGGAAAAAAAAAAAAAATTAATGTAAAAACATCCACAACTATGACTGTATTTTCTATTTTTATTTTGCTATCAGGGTGGCTTGGGAATAGTCATAACATCCAAGTAAAAGAGAGTTTTTAAATAGTAATAGAACTGGTCACATACCTGGCTGAGGGCCAAGCTTAACTTTGAAGGTCAACTTTTGAACAATTTTTTTCTTTCCAATAAATCTAAACTCAGCCACCACCCTTACCCTTTCTTTACAATTCTTCCTACTCCATTTTCATGGAAATGTGGAACTAGTTGGAATGGAATTATTCGCCTTCTTGCCCTTTTTGTCGCCATTGTTCGTCCTGGGGTATATCCTGTAGAAAGAAGAAGCATGGAGTATTTGGATTCAATTGACAAAGATAATGTTGGTTGATATAATTAAATTTACCCCAATTCATCTGAATAACAATATGAATCTCTTATAAGGAAAAATGAAGTTCTGTAAGAAGGTGATTCTAACCAATATGATCGTCCTCAAAGCTAGTACAAGTCTTTCAAGTACAACATTTAAACTTGAATGCAGATCTTGGTTGGCTGGGTAAGCTTTCACCGGAAGGGTCTCTTGGAGAAGCTCAGATTTACAACAATAAACTTTCATACTTTCCTTCTCGATATCAGAACACGATCAACCCCGTGCAATTTAGCCACATTAAATTGAAACTGCATAGTCTACAAAAAGAAAAGTTTGTGAGAATAAGTTAGAAGTCTCAATGGATCATTTCTTAGAAATAAACCCAAGAGCCAAAAGTAAGCATACATAAGAAAAAAGTAGTAGCCCAGTTAAGATAAGATCATATACTTCTTAACACATTTTGGATTGCTCAATCCAGGATCAATCTGTTTCGAGAAAGAATTATAGCCAAAGTAAACTAAATGTGTATGCAGCATGTAAATACAATGGAGTGTGCATTAATGTCAATTTTCCAGCCAATCAAGCATATCAAACACAAGAAGTCTACTACTCACGATTTCTTCGACAACTCAAGAAGAATTTCTGATCCCCGACTCATGTTTGTGGACTCCGTCTGCCTTCTGCAGCAACTCGCGTGCAATTTTCAACTTACCCTTCCTTTGAAATGCACTCTCAAATGCATCTCTCACATAGATAGGAGGATAAGAACCCTTTTCAAGCATCGACTTCATCTTTTCAAATGCGGCCTCCAGTTGTCCTTGTTTACAAAGCTTCTGTAAAATTTGGGCTTCCCATTTCATTTCCAGCTTCAAACACAAATCAATTTGCCCATGTTCCCTCATTAGGGTATCCACTAAACTAAACAAATGAAAATGAGGAGACATTCCTAAACTCAACATTTCCTTCAATAAACTGTGGGCTGCTGTCCAGTTCCTAGTTTCACCATAGGCGTGGATTAACGCCGAATAAGTAACATTATCAGGTACACATCTTTTCTTGTTCATAATCTTGAAGACCTTTTCAGCATCATCCAAATTTCCTAATTTGCATAGCATGCAAATAACATAATTGTATATAGCCAACTTGGGCTTCATACCCTGAGAAAGCATCCACCCAAATAGATCACTAGCTTCTTTGACATGCCGATGCTCGCACAACGCTTGCATCACAATGGAGTAACACTCTGCAACACATCTTAACTTGCCACCCTCGACAACCTTCAACACTCTCATTGCGTCTTGCATTTTACCTAATCGACAAAGCTCCGAGATGAGCTGAACTATAACAAATGCACTAGGAACTAAACCCAACCTATTAGCAGCCCAAAAAACGCCAACTGCAGGTTCAATCACACCACTCTTTGGGTTCACATTAGGAACTAGAACGGTAAAAGGTCGACGAGTACTTCTGACCCTAAGCTTTTCAATAGCCCCATCTTTAGCACTCAACGAACACAAATCCCCAACGAGAATGTTCACAGCAGTTCGAGTAGGCGTCAAACCCGCCCTATCCATTTCATCAAACACTTCAAGAGCAGTACAAAACCTACCAAATTTACACAACCCTATAATTACATTACTGTATGAATATTTATCAGGCAGCTCAATCCTTCTAAAAATTGTTAGAGCAACATCAATCAATTCCCCAGTTGGCTCCTTCTTACAAAGTGCATAAAGCATATTGTTAAACACCAGATTATCCGGTTTACACCCGAATTTCGTCTCCATTTCTTCGAACAAGCAAAGGGCTTCTCTAACCCTCCCTTGCCTACCCAAAAACCTAATACAAATCGAAAAAGTCCGACACGAAAGACGGCCCTTACGCGACGACACCGTAACCAAAAGACACTTCATATCATCAAACAATTTCCTCCTACCTAAGAAATCAGCCATGTACTCAACAACAGAGTGATGAAACCGAAACCCCATTTGGAATCCAGACCAAGAGAAGAATTCCAAGGTTTTGGCCCGACCCAACAGCCTATAATTCATTAGAATCCGAAGAACAAGATCGGAAGTTAAGGATTGTTTGAAATTTTTCAATGAATGATCAAGATCGAGATTGGTTGTTTGGTTTGAAAGTAAAGAACATACTGAATCGACGACATCGGTGCTTTGTGGAGCTACGGCGATTTGCTTTGAAGAGAAGGCGGAGAAATGAAGGGTTATGGATTTGAGCAGCGCGGAAGCGTTTCTGGTGGTGCTCAACATCGACGAGTTGCAGAATCGACAGCTTCGACCTGGAGAAATTGTAATGTTTGCATCAAAATTAGGGTTTCTTTTAAAAAATATTACAAATACCGATGAGAGTCAAATAATTAAAAAAATATTTAAAATAAATAATTAAAAATGAATTATACAAATTTTCAAAAAAAAAAAAAAAAAATTACGCAAAAATTCGAGATGAGACTCAAATATCAATTTTCGCATAATCTATGAAATTGAAATGAATTAACGCCAAATAAAATTACGCCATCAATTTTGAAAAAAAAAAACATTATTGAGTTATTAGGAACCTTGTACAACTATTTTTGTGTACCAAGCCCAAAATCTCATACCTAAATTTAGTGTACTTTGCAAATTATAAGGAATAAAATGAAACATGGTTTAATTAGGTTTGATTATTTATTTAAGCTTATAAATATACTTTTTTACTTATTTTATCCACTCTTTACATATTTTTTCAAAAAATCAGTCTAAATTTTGGAGAAAAAAAAAGAAGTATTTTTCTGCTTGAAAATTAACTAAATTATCAAATATTTTACTTGTAAGCTATATAGTAATAAAAGAGTTATAAGTTTGAAACTCTATCATTGAATAGTTTTGAACTAAAAAAAAACTTGATAATCAGTTTGCATTTTTTGCTGATGACAGTTTCCATTGATCTTCTTACCCATCAGTCATTTGACTTTTTCTAAATCAATAATTTAAATATTAGGTTTTTTTTTTTTTTTTGTTTTTTGTAGGAATAGACCAAATTGAAAAAGTATTTATAATGTTAGGCAAAAAAGAAGCAACATAGTTAAATATATGATATAAGTAATGATATAATTAATACTAATATCTTAATTATACCGTACGATGACTATTACTTATATTAGATATTTGACTGGATGCAAATATTTTTAAATTTGCATAAATTCGTAATTATTTTGTGAAATTGGACTATCCAGCACAATTTCTCTTAAATATATTTTAAAATTCAAAATTCTCAATTTTCAAACTTAAAATTAATTTTTGTAAGTTTCCATCGATATTCTTAACATTTTATGTACACTTGTGAATAAATTTTAAAATTCAAATTTCTCAATTTTATTTGACTTTCATGTTTTTTTTTTAAAGAATTTTTTTTTAATTAAATATCAATTCCTAAGATTGAATTCATGATCCCCTGGATTAGATTTTTATTAATAGTGAAACTATTATAAAAAATATATTATATGATGTAATTTTAAACATTTTGTTTTTATAATTACAAATGAAAGATCAACCAATTAATTCATGCTCTGAATCAAACCATAATTAGTTATCACATCACAATAAGCCTCAAAGCTTGGAAGAAGTCAAATATGGTAGAAGTATCAAAGTGAAATAGTAAAACCCATTTTTAACATTATCTGAAATCACCACCAAACCATTTGACTAATCTAATATAGAAGCTTTGAGAAGTTGGACTAATCAACCTAATTATGGAAAAGTTAAATGTATAATCTTTTTATAATATCACTTTAATTATACTAATCAATATGTCAATTCAATGTCGATCAATTATTGAACGTTCAACGTCTCTTGATTTTTATTTTATTTCGTTTTCAAAATTTCAAATTAAAGTTTGTCTTTTAGATGATAATTTAAAATTGTTGATGATTGCGTCTTAAATTTTCGAGGTTTTTGCAGGAACATATCAAATTAATAAAATATTTGCCATATTAAGCAAATTTGAAAAAAATTAGCAACCATAATTAAATATACGGTATAAAGTAATACTTATACAGTATTATTTATATGGTATATTTGACTACGGATGCTAAATATTTTCAAATTTACCTATATCTATAATTGTTTTGTAAAATTAGTCTATCCAGTACAATTTCCCTAAATTATTTTAAGTCTTAAAATTTGACTCTTAAAATTGTATTATAAGCCTGCATGACAAATTTTTAATGCGAATCATCATTTAGTTAAAAATACTTTTCATCATTTGAAGAAGAGAATTTTTTTTTCTCCCCCTTTCTGTTTAAAATCACTTGATAAATCATAGCAAAATATTACCAACTAATGAACTCAAGAACAAAACAAGTGCCAAAAAAAACCAAAATTTCAGTGACATTTTTTGTATTATCCATGGATAAGAGGTTACGAGTTTCAATTCCCCTGCTTCAAATTATTTGAATTAAAAAATCAACAACAACATCAACCATACATTATGTCTTCTTTGGCAATCAAGCCTTCAAGGAGATGCAAAGCATAGGGCGAGACGACATCGAAAACATATCGTTTCGTGGTATCGACTCCAATTTCGAGTAGTTGTCGAATAGCATAAACTAGAAGAGATAACTCTCTACAACCCAAAATCAGAAACCAAAATCTTCCTCACTTAGACATTGAAAGTGAACCAACAAAGAAATGGGGTCAAAATAGAGAAGACAAGATCCACTTGGTGATGGATTAACACTGTTATCTACTTCAGCATATGCAAAAATGTCAGTGAAAGAGACTTAGGAAGCTAAGCTCTCAAAGAATCAAAACCACTGCATAAAAACCATCAACTAATGTTTAAAACCATACACAGAAAGGAGATACAGAATGGATGAATTTATAGACATTATTATGATTAACTTATTCTCAATTTTTACAAAAAGAACTACATATTTTACAAAATCTATCTTGGTCACTCATTTTGTGTATGGTTAATCTCAAACCTCACACATTCTTCTTCTTCTTCCTCGTCTTCATAAGTCAGAATGATCAAACGATCCCGTGGCTCGATCATTCCAACGTTTCTCGAAGACGAGCAAAGTCGTTCACCGTAAGGCTAAAGGTCATTCACTACTAGTGCAAAAAGATGCATTCATTTTTCTCTACCATATCAAAACTTCCATTTCATGGTCTCTTCTTAGTTGCATAATTTAACAGTACATGCCACTGCTTGAGCCCAAAATTTGAGCCTTGCCTTAACATCTTCTGGATGATCACCTGTATGAACAAACATCACCAAAACTTCAGAAGAACGCCCAAAACTTGTAATCTTGAGAAAAGTATAAATGATTAACACCAACCTCTATGTTTAATTTATATCCTAGTTTTCTACATATGCTTGAAAAAAAGGGAAGGTTTAATCAGTAACTTTTTTGTTGATATATGTGACTATCAGAGCCAATTTTCATGCACCTCGACTAATGTCATGAAACATACCGTCTGACCCTACAACATTTGAATGTCAAAGAGACTCGTAGAAAATTAATTCTTAAGTAGGTAACCATCATGGATTCAACCCATCCATAACTTTTAATCAGTAACTATATCTTGCCAAATTGGGACCCCTAGAAATTTTCATAGGGATGAGCACAGGTTAGAGTGAAGAAGACAAATTGAATTTTTGTGCCTTTCACCCCACCAGTACAGAACAAAAGCCTAATGAGACATTCTATTATAATAGAAGTAAAAAAAAAAATGAAGTTTCAATTCTAGATCTCTCAATTTTCATGTTTATCCACTCTATTTGAGGCTTCTAATTTTTGAAGAAACTCTGTTCTAGTCCCTGAAGTTCAACAATCAACATTCAACACTACAACTTGGATATAATTAAGAAACAAGGATTTACATGCAAATTTAGAGACAAATCTGAAAATGAAAGTTCAAGCAACTATGAAAATGTGATCACCTCATTCTTAATTCAAAATTCCAGAAAGAAAAAAAAAAAAAAAAAAAAAAAAAACATGTTAAATCATGTTGAATGTCCAATAAACCTCAGATTTGAAAATTTAATAAATACCCAACAAAGTAGAAACTAATATTAATTATTGGAGTGAAACCAATTCAACAGACTTCCAACTAGACCTTCCTCTAATATATTAAATTGTAATCATGTTAAATTATCAATCAACTAAAAAGCTTAAGCTCGATGCTAAACTTAATCAAATCTAAGTTAAACAAAAATGTAGGATGTGCAAAATCAAGATCCAAGAGAAAAGGGGCGACACTAACCAGGACTGGAGATCTTCCAATTGGCAATCGGACTAGAAACCGACGAACACGAATCCACTTCCGGCGAGATCTCCGGCGACTTCTGGTGGTCGTCGTTGAACTTCTGGCTCATGGAATAGCAAAGCTCCAACGCCGGAAGCGTATTACAGAGCTCCGGAATCTCATCGTAACTGAAACCAAACCCTAGATCCACACATCCCTTAAGCTCATCAAGATCCTCATCCGTCAAGCTCTTCGTCCTCATCAAATCTTCATCATCCTCCACAAACCCCTCAAGCAAAACCTGGTTCTTCTTCTTCTTCAATTTTTTCATCCCCATTTGAGCCGATTCGTCCAGATCCGAACCCGACCCGGTTTCTTCGCCCTCTTCAATGGAGGTTTCCTCATCTGGGTTTTCTCTAATTCCATTCATGGAAGAAACCCACCATTCAGATTCGCTGGAGAAATCACCATTTCCCATTTTTTTGTTGTTGTTATTTCTGTAAAACGTGTCCGCAACAGAGCTGGAGAGGGGGAGGTCTGCTTATAAAGCTGAGTGAATAGAGAAAAGCAACTTTAACTTTTTTTTTTATTAAAATATTATTTTTTATTTTTTTTTAGATTGAATTACAAATTTTGTGTGTTTTTTTTTTCTTTTAATATATATAAAAAAAAGATTATATATATATATATAGTACATGTCACTGGAAGGAGACAAATACCAGAATTTGTGATTGAGTTTAACAATGAAATCAATATATCACCAACTCATTTGGTAAATACATAGTCATATCTACCAAATATATTCTCTCTTTAAAACTTTTTTTTAGATCAAACAAACTTTCATTAAAGAAACATAGAAACAATACAAAAAACATCAAAAAATCAATTAGACTCGACCCACAACCCGGACCGGTAACGAACAAAATAATAAAGAAAAATTGTATTGAATAGTCCAATTTTACAAAATAATTACAGATCTAGGAAAATTTGAAAATATTTAGCATCCGTAGTCAAATATACAATATAAATAATACTCATCATATTGTATTATGTATTAGTTATTCAGTACAAAATTATGACTTTATATCGTATATTTGACTATGGTTGCTAAAAAATTTCAAATTTGCCTAGTGTTGTAAATATTTTATCAATTTGGTCTATTCCTGCAAAAATCCCAATAATAAAATTCAAGGATAAGAAAAAAATTTAACAAATAAATAGCTTATCTAAAGCAATCTTATCAAACAAGAAGTAACAAAACTTCAAGAAAACAAATCTAAAAGTTATCTTCAACACTTCCAAAATTGAATTCTTAAAACTTAAAAAATAGTTTATTCATATATTAATAATGATGATTTTTTTAGTACAAGTTGGGAAGAATTACAATACAAGTTTACAACCAAACAATGAAACGACTGCGCCGTTGATTCATTCAATTTTTTTTAAATAATCAATAATGATAAGTTTACATATTCATACTTATCATCTACTAATATTTAATTCATTAATAATTAAATGATAATGAATATTTTTTAGTTTTATTAAACTATAGAATAAATTTTAAAATTTTAAAATTATATGTAATAAATTTTAACTTTGTTTTGTTTAAAAAAGAAACCCTGTTTTGTTTAAAAAGGGAATTTACCTTTATTTTTAATATGAAGGTATTGATGTATGTATGGTTTGGCATGGTGATAGGTATATGCATGGCATGATGACGTGTATAGAGACAGCTGGACCTAAAAGATGGGATGATGACAAGAAATATAATAGTGGTGGGGACACGTGGAGACATGTGGGACAAGGAGACTCCATCAATGCACAACGACCACGTGGGCGTGGGGCCATGTCATCCGACATTTTTTTCTTTATTAAAACTCACAAAGATACAAAAATTACATAAATAGTAAAAATATAAAAATATTTGTAAATGTAGCAAAATCAGATTTTATAGACTTCATCCTTTGATAGACTCCATTAATAGTGTTCGATAGAGTCTATCAATAATATCCGAAAAAAAGTTGTTATATTTAAATATTTTTAAAATGTTTATAATTTTAATGTGGGGTAGGAAATTTACTATAGTGCAAATTCCCTTAAATTTATGTGATATCGAAAATCCGTATACATTTTTATATTTTCATTTTTTTTTTTATCTTTTATATTTTCGTTATAAGATAATATTTTGTGCTATTCTATGGTATCAAATAGTTTTGCTGGTTTTATTATTAAAATAAACTTTTGCAAATTTTAAAAAGAATATTGGATAAATCTTAGACCATTCAAATCTGCCCTAACCACATGTTGGGTTCATGCTCATGTACACTAGTGGAGAGAAAAAGCCAAATATTTTATCCAAATTCATTTTTGTTATTTTTCCCTTTCTTTATCATCTTTCTTTTTTGTTATTTTCTTATTTAACAATTATACAAATTCATTTTCTCCTCCCATATTATAGACAAATGTGTCCATTTTGGCTTTAAAATATATTCTTAGATTTCAAATGGTACATTTATCCCATCCAATTTCAATCCTTTCAAATAATAAATACAAACTATATAAACTCAAACTTTTATAATTTTATATCAAATTATGTTCAATGCATAAAAACAATATTTTCACATATCACAATTAGCATGGATAATTATTTATCTAAATTCTCCAAAATTAAGTAGAATTAGGATGAATTAAAATTTTGATTTTGAAAAAAAGTTAAAACTCTATCATTTGTAACGTCCTGCTTCAATATCACAATTATAAGTTTTTTATGTATATATATATATATATATTATGGTTTTCACATTGTAATTTTCAACTTAAAATTTTAATTTGAATATAGTTTAAAAAATAAAATATAAATTATCAATCTAAAATTGCATGATTCAATCTCTCACTTATAATTATTAAACTAAATAAAAATCTCTCAATATTAAAGTAATAATAATTAATAATAAAAACCTAATTATACAAACTTTAGACCTTCTTATTTCAATCGCCATTTGATTTTATTTTTTTTAAAAAAGAATCAAATCTCCATTTAATAAATTTCAATCTCTTTTTGTGGATTTGATCATTTTATATTACCTTCAATAAATTTGATTGGAGAGCGTTAGCTAGGGTTTACTCGGTGAGAATGACGTGTAAATTATTAAATTAATTTTCTACAAATATTCTCATTTTCATAATATAATTTTCTAATCATTGGGCAAGTTTTCATTGGGAAAATTAGTTTTCAATATTTTGATGGTGACAAATTAATGTTATTTTAACATTGAGATGAACACGAAGTTGCCATTGAAATGCAATTTTATAATTGTGTTCTTATTTAATTAATGAAAAGATAATCTTCCAAATCAAGCTTGAAAAGGATATTGATGTTATCCCATTCACAAATGAATTTCTTTTAAAAACAATTTCCCTTTATTTAGCTTTAAATTATGAACTGTGAAATTATTATTTTTATTTCCAAATTATTTACATGTTTTTAATAAAATTAAAAATGAGAAATTGGGATGAGTGGCAAATTCTTTTTATTGTCTAATACTTTTTTTTTAGAAATATAGCAGAATTTTAAATACATAGGGCATGTTTGGCTTTGAGAGGATGGGTTGGGTTGAGTTGAGTTGGGGAGAGAAGAGAAGATAAGTGAAATAAGTTTATGTTTGGGGGAAGGAAAGAAAAGATAAAGTTATGTTTGATGTGATGGAAAGAGAATGGTTGAAGTTTTTATTTAAATAAAAAAATGGATATTTAATAATTTTTTAATAATAAAGTTATGTTTGTTGGGATGGGAAGTGAATTGTTGAAGTTTTTATTTAAATAAAAAAGTAAATATTGAGTAGTTTTTTAATATTTTAATATTTAAATAAAAATATGGGGCCCACGCATGGAGTTTGGTAGGAGTTGGATGGACTCATGGAAGTCCATGGGGCAAACATGGAATAGAAGTAAGTCAAGCCAACTCCACTATTTGTCTACGGGGCAAACATGCCCATAGTGTATTGATTGATGGATGCAAATTAATATTATATTATGGAAGACTTTGATTTAAGACCATTTATATGATTGATTGAAAATTAATGTGTGCATTAAATAAAGACTATGCACCAATTGAAGTTATGTTTTTCATCATTTTACTAAACCTGTCAAAATTTTACTATGCACTCAAATAAATACACTTTTATATACTCTAATAGGAAGGAGTCAATGAAGTATTTAAATCTTCCTTAATTTGATTAAGGTTTTTTTAATTTTATTTGAGTCTCTTTTCTTTGTAATTAGGGGTTGAGGTTTTGTACTCTCTGATGGCAAATTTTTATTTAATTTTTTAATTTTTTTTGCCAATTATTAAAGTTTCCGTTACTTCAACTTCAAGCATTGATTTTTTTTTTTTTTTTTAAGTTCAAAGATTAAAATTAGATATTTAAAATTATATGAACCAACATGAAATACACATGAGTTGTAGAATCCTCATCTTTTCAATGTGGGACAATTTGTCCACAAGATGAGTATCTCCAATATTCCCCCTCAAGATGGCGGTCATATCGAGAAATGTCATCTTGAACTAGATCATAATCCGAATTTGTGGACCGAAAGACCCGCTTTGGCTTACTTTTTGCTAGGGTCAAATTTGAACTTTGGGATCAAATACCCGCTTAAGCTTATGCCGCTTGGATGGGTCCACGCCCGCTTTAGAATTCAAAGCATTTTGGGTTGGATCGGAATTTGAGGACCAATAACCCACATGAAGCTCTGATACCATATTAAAGAATATGGAGTTTCATCTCAAAATCAATTGGCGATGAGGGAAGTATTCCACATCTCTTATAAATGAGTTGTAGAATCCTCACTTTTTCAAAGTGGGACAATTTGCTACAAGATGAGTATCTCCAACAATTTTGTATCTCAAAATTACTCTATTTCCTCTCTCTGTCTTCCACGTTCTATCTTCTATTCTGATCAGCTTTTGGGAGATCTATCCTGATCAGCTTTCACGCACCTCGATTCCTAGTCTCTTTTCAACTCTAAAATTGAGTCACCTCAATTTCTTAAATCCTCCATAATTGCTTCACAACTTGAAGCTCTGAAATTGGTCTGTAAAATCCATGGAGAAAACTGTGCACGTAGTGATGCTTCCATGGTCGGCGTTCGGTCATCTCATCCCATTCCTTCACCTCGCCATAGCCTTAGCCAAATCGAAAGTTCATGTCTCCTTCATTTCTACCCCAAGAAACATTCTAAGACTCCCCAAAATCCCACCCCAATTATCTTCTTTCATCGATCTGATTCCAATTCCTCTGCCCAGCTCCGGCGGTCAATTGCCGGAATCCGCAGAGGCCACCGCCGACATTCCGGCCGACAAAACCCAGTACTTCCACGTCCATCAAGGAATTCCTCCGCCAACCCATCAAGGAATTCCTCGCCGGGAACTCGCCGGACTGGGTCATCGTCGACTTCCACGTCCATTGGGCCGGCGAGATTCAAACTCCGGTCATTCTGTTCTCCATTTTCTCTTCGCTCGCTTTTCTCTACCTCGGACCGCCGGAGTTTCTATCCAAGGGCTCTGTAATCACGAACCGGGATTCGCCGGCGTCCATGACGGCGCCGCCGGAGTGGGTCGATTTTCCGACGACGGTGGCGTTTAATCTCCACGAGGCGACGGTTATGTACTCTGCTATTAATGAAACGAACGCCTCTGGAATTAGCGACGGCGAGAGGATTCGGCGGGTGCTTGATTCGTGTGCCGCGGTGGCGATTCGGAGCTGCGAGGAAATTGAAGGGGAGTATTTGAAGTTGCTTAGGAGGTTGATGCTGCCGGTGAAGGTGATTCCGGTGGGGTTTCTTCCGCCGGAAAAGCCACCGGAGTCCGGTCATGAGATCGTGAAATGGCTCGAGGAACAGAGGGTTGGATCGGTCGTGTACGTGGCGTTTGGAAGTGAGTGTGAATTGAGTAGAGAGCAAGTTTATGAGATTGCTTTTGGGCTGGAACTTTCAGAGCTGCCATTTTTGTGGGCCTTGAGAAAACCCAGTTGGTCCAACGAAGAAGACGACTCATCATTGGTAAGAAATTCAATGTCAAATTCTTAGGCTAATTTTCCTAATCATTTTTGGTGTTTTGTTTTTGTTTTTAAATATGGAAGGAATTGAAAAAACTAACAAAAACAGCTTTAAAAATAAGTTTTTGTTTCTAAAATTATATAAAACAATAAAAAATCAAAAGAAAATAGGGTCTCTTATAAATAGACCAAATTGAAAAAGTATTTATAATATTAAGCAAAAAGATATATATTTAACAACCATAGTCAAATATATGGTATAAGTAATACTTTTTATATAGTATAATTAATCTTAATATCTTAATTATACTAATGAATATTACTTATATTAATATTTGACTATAGATGTCAAATATTTTCAAATTTGCCTTAATTTGTAATTATTTTGTGAAATTGGACTATCCAACACAATTTCTCAATAAAATATGATGTTTGAAAACAAAAACATTATCGGACATGTTTTTTGGTTTTAAAATTTTAAAAATATTAAACTCAAATTTATTATCAAACATATGATTTTTATTTTCTAAAACAAAAAACCAAAAATGAAAAGCTAGAAACAAAAAAACAAAAAAACTAAATGGTCATGACCTTAAGGTTTTATTTTAATTTTTAAAATTTTGAAAAGCTTACAATTCATAGACCAATGCCTATAAGAAAGTTGTATTGAATCTAGGTTTTGGGACGTGGTATCGGACTCAAATATCGGGCAAACTCCAATTTCAAAAATATCCGAAAAAAGAAAAATTCTCAATTTATTACTTTTAGTAATCATTATTAGATGGTAGGAGCTTTCATCTTAAGAAATCTGCTTACTTTTCAAATGTGGGATTCTTAACATTAATATGTGTATCATGTCAAACCTTTTAATTTAGTGGTAATTTTAACAGTTGCCATCCGGGTTTCTCGAGAGAACCTCAAAAAGAGGGATCGTAAGTGCCGAGTGGATGCCACAGCTCGAAATTTTGGGACATCGAGCGACAGGAGTGTCTTTAATCCATAGTGGATGGGGGTCGACCATCGAGTGTCTACAAGCAGGCGTGTGTTTGGTTGCGTTGCCATTCGTCATCGATCAACCATTGATTGCAAGACTTTTGGTGGAGAAAGGGATGGGGATTGAGATTAGAAGAAACGAAGCAAATGGTTGGTTTGGAAGAGAAGACATTGCCAAAGCTCTGAGAGAAGCTATGCAATCACAGCAGGAAGGTGGGCAGTTGAAGAGTGCTGTAACAGAGGCTGCAGCCATGATTGCTGATGACAAGCTTCAATGGGAACATTACTTAGCTCGGTTTCTACGATTTCTAACGGATACGCCACGAAATTAAGATGAAGATTAGAATTGTGAGCATAGCTCGATCGATCCATGCATCGTAAAAGTACTATATATATTGTTTAAGATGAAGATTAGAAGTGTTATCTTTGTGATACTATGATATGTAACATCTTAATTAATGTGATATATCAAGTTGGCACCAATAAAAGAGTAAGTGAGATTTGAAAGAGATATAGGTAGATTATTGACAACCCTTACTTCATTCAATTGTTATGGAGATGCCTCTAGTGTGCCCAACATGCATGTTTTAAATTGTGGGATACTTAATTTATTCAACTATTATTATTCTTTTATCTTTTCTTTGGAGGAGATTATTCTTTTACCACTATAAACATTTTATAATCTAAATTTTATCTAAAATTTATAGAAGAAAAAAAATAATATATTTATTAGGTTAGGGTTAAAATTTGGGAGTGGGTAGGGCTAGGGTAAGGGCATGGGTAAATAAAGATGAAAAATATTTAGGTCATGCTCGGGCATGACCTAAATATTAATGCCTACACATGTGGCCCAATATGAGTCACAAACTCATTTTCTTTTCTTTCTCTTTTTACTTTTTGAGTTTAAAATAAAGTAAAATGTAGTATATTTTGATGAGCATTATTATTTAGGTCATGTCGGGGCCCCGTATCCCTCTGCTTCTCCAAAGACAATTTCAAAAGGCTTAAATTATTATTATTACTATTATTTTTTGAGAAATTCAAAAGGTCTTAATTATATCATACATCTTTTGACAAAAATGAAATTCAAAATGACCAAAAGTCATGATGACATCATGGCACCTAGTTTTGGGGTTAAAATGGCTCAGAAGATGTTGAATTAAAACACATTTTAAAACATTAACAACCCATATGGGGCCACCCCAAAAAAAGAGCATGTTGAAAAGTGCTTAGCAAGAGACAAAAATGTGCGAGAAAGTAAACATTAAATATACTCAGAAAAGAAGAGCCAAGACAAACGACAACAAAACAACATTTTAGAAGCTATCCAAGTCAAGTCATAAGAACATAATAATATAATAATATCATACCAAAGAGTTGAGAAGAGACACCATCACTGCTTCTGTCACTGTTTGGTGGGGTCTTGTTCTTCTTGTTCTTCTTGTTCTTCTTCTCCACCATTTTCATTGCAGCTGATTTGTGTGTGTTTCCTTGACGAGCCTTTGCAGAGTTTCACTGGGTATTTCTTGGCATTGAGCACCAGCTTCCTGAGAGCTGCTTTCCCAAGATCAACCCCACAAATGTCTGAAAGCCTAACCAGGTATAGCAAAACGTCTGAGAGTTCTTCCCCAAGATGCTGCTTCTCTTCATCTTTCCAGTCTGGAAGGCCTCTTGGAACCTCCCCTTTCCATTGAAATATCTCTGACAACTCTCCCACTTCACCCACCTGACACAAATTTCAAAAACACGAAGAAGATAACAGTCCAAGAGTAAGAGAAAATGATAAAGAAAACCATCATAGAGCGGTTCAATTGGTCAATGAGGGCCTTGTAATACATAAGGCGATGGGTTTAATCCATAGTGGCCAACTACCTAGGAATTAATTTCCTACGGATTTCCTTGACATTCAAATGTTGTAAGGGCAGGCGGTATGTCCCGTAACATTAGTTGAGGTGCGCGAAAGCTGGCACGGACAGTCACGGATATCAAAAAAAAAAAAAAAAAAACATTGTTGGATCTCTTCACTTTGGCAGTGAAAGTTGGGTTATTCTACAACAGGATAAACAGACAAAAATTCAAATATGAGCAAGCAATCCACTAAATGGAATGGCTATCATGATTCTCTCTGCTTACGTTCTATTTCACTTTCAGATAGTTCAAACAGCATACAGAAGTTGCTTTCACTGTTCCTAAAATTTGTGTTTCATGAATGGGAGAATGATTGCTAAGCAGAAACGAGACAAAAATCTGGACGGTCAAATGAGTAACCTGCTCAAACCAGTCTATTACACATAAAATTCCAAGCGAAACAGACATTAATCCCCCAAAGATCTACAAATCACGATACAGCTTCAATTCGAAGTAGTTCTGCGATTAAACTTCAGTGAAACCCTAAGCGATTGAGGAACTATCAAAGAATATATTGACGGAGAAAAAACACCTAATAAACATTGTAAGAACAAGAAAATGGCTAAGATCGTCGGCAGAAACTGTTCGATCCTCTCATTTCCATCGAGAAAACGAAACACAAATTTCATAAAATCGTTTCCGAGTAGCTTACTATTCTGTGATTGTAATCGACAATGCAAAGGCGTACGAAAATGAAGTTCGAGTAAGAAAATGAGAGCATTACCATTGCGAGAAGGAGATTTCTAGGGCTATGAAACTGATCCCAGTCGCGTTCTCTTGCAAACTCCGCCATCATCGTCTTCAACTGCTCGAGAGTCACCTCCTCCCTATCAGCAACCTCCGCCATCGCTGGCCGCCGACCGCCGTACGCGACAGAAGCGGAAGAAAAACGGCCGCCGTTTGAGCGCCGGACACGAAATTGCAGAGAAGAATAAATTTAAAGCAAAGCGTTGTTGCTTTTTACACTACGATCACGGGAAAGAGAACTATATATACCGGGCACCGGGAAATGCCGGTTGGTCTGTAGGGTTTTACTTTTCACGGTTTCGGGACAGCCAGATGCCGGTAGTAATTTTTTTAAATAGTCGGTTATTTTTTACGTCTCGCTCAAGTATATAAAATAAATCCTAATTTTGTTTTTTGTTTTTTTTTTTAATCTAAACACCATAATTTTCTAACCATTTACTAAAATAAGTTTAATAGTAATAGTTGAAGTGCATAACCAAAAGGTTATGTCTATCAAAAGGAAAAAAAAAAAAAAAAAAAAAAGACTGCAACAAGTATCTAACCGTGATCGTAGAATGAAAATAAATTAATATTTAATTAAATAATTAATTACGTTACCGACATTCGATATACTGATCGAATAAGCTATTTTAACCGAATAATTTAAAATTTAAAATATTTATATTTATAGTTATGTATATAATTAATACTCTTATTTTTAAAAAATTAATACTCATTAATAATATTATTTATTACCAATGTTGTACTATTAATACCTATGCTAATTGTTTTTTTAATAGTATTGTTTATTATTAATGTTGTACTATTATTACATATGCTAATTGTTTTTTAAAGTGATTTTGACTAATTTTAAAGTATAAGAGACAAGAGTGTTTTTTTTTTTTTTTTTGAAAATTATAAGAGACAAAAGTTGAGTATTTGAAAATACAAAAAATAAAATAGAAATGAATCTAAAATTATAAAGACCAAAATAATATTTTAGTAAATTTAAACAATTATTTTATTTTATACATTTTAGTACAATAAATGTGGGATATCAATTATGGTTGAGGTATATCTTCATAGGGGACCAACATATTCAATGAAGAAGGAAAACCCATATAAGGAGGTGGGGGAATGTTGAGGTGAACTATAAAATTTTGGTTCACTCTCAAGAACATAGCTCTAGGCCATAAATGTTGGGGTTCTTCAACTCAATTAGACCATCCTATATGTAAAACAAACAAACAAAATATTCAAAAGTGTGTAAGTTAGTCAGAACATTCACAAATATTTTATAATTTTTTTTATATATCTAAATATTTTAGAATTTATATAACCGTGTCTCGAATATTTTTTATTTTAAAAAATCTCAGTTATTGAATTGAAAAAAAAATGTAAAACATTTGTAAACAACAATTTAGTCCAAATTTATTTTATATATATGTATGTGCATGCAATCAAATAAATAGATTGAGACATAATCTAAATTAAAAATGATAATCCAAATATTTAGATAAAATTAATTAATAAGATGGTTTCTTAGCCTAGTAAAAATCATGCATTAATAAGATAGGTAAGATAAGGTTGAGTATATTATCATGTAAATTTTTTCTTTTCACAAATTTGTGGGTAATATATATGCTTGTTCAAATATTCTAGAATTTTTAAAAGTTAGTGTGTATAATTGTATGGACACATATTATGCTCATATATGTTTAATATTATGAAATATAATTGAGGGACTATCTCAATATCGCACGTGCCTGTCTACTCTGACTTGCAAACTGAATGCAATTTTTTATGGTAGTTTTTTTTTTTTTTTTTTTTACAACTTTAATAGAGGTTTTGAACTATTCGGCTGACTGTTACCAACCAGAGTAGTTGCTTAGCGATATTAGTGTATATCAAATGATTAAAAAGTTTTAGGTTCAAATTCGTCACCCTCAATTGATATAATTAAAAAAAAAACATTATTATTCTTTTGTAGCTATTTATTTATTTACATTTTGTTTACTAATCGATCATAATTAATTTGTTAAAGAGAGCAAACGGAATGCAACCCAACCACATTACCTACTCCCGACTAAAGAGTAAAACGATGTTTAATACCAACATAAATCCTTTTAACATACGTTGTCTTCACTCACATGTTTTTTAAGAAAACTTTCTAGAGGTCACAAAACCCTGGTTTGTCCCCGAAACACATCATACCTAGAGAAATTTCATTATTAGCCCTTCTCGACCTCTAGCAACTTTATTTATATATAAAAAAATTATATACATATGTATTTTCAGAGAATTACATTTTCTTTTTGGATGTTATGTGCTTGAGATGGTAGCAACAACAGACTGATAAAACTGTGTAATCTAGATCTCTGTGGCTCCAAGCAGTAGACCATAACAAAGAATGTTCTACAATGGTTGCCGCCGTGCTTGGACTATATAAATATCGCCACCAACGACGCAGCCTTCAATATCCTGTGGGCAGCCCAACTTGCGTTCCAAGAAGAAGCCAACAGCACAAAGACGTCGACCTAGCTGCTCACGAAATTTCGGGTCGATAGACAATGGTTTTCTGCTGTAATCTACAGTCAAACGTGCCACTTCTCCATCAGAAGAGCCAGCTGCAGGAACTCTTAGTTCTTCACTGAAGTTTGCAAAGGCCAATGTTTGCACTACACCATCAAACTTCCCTGATGAAAGGCGCCAGGGCGTGCCACGGATGCCCGAAGCCAGAGTTTCACCAAGTCCGCAGGCAATTTCACATTCAACAGACTTGTCATTTTTGTCGGTCGGGCTCAACGTGTGCAGGACAAATGATAAGTCAGGGGAAAGCATTTCTTGCACCAGTACTGCCATTAAAGCATCCTTCTGAGGTACCCCGGCAGCTCGTCTACTTAGAATCGCTCTTCGAGTGTACACGGACGCCCATACTTTGCAAACAGCATTACCAAGAGCAATGGGATTACTCAAACTTACATTTGGAATTGACTCGTAAAGTCCAGCAGCTGACATGCCAGCCAAGTCCTCGACATTCGCACTCGAACGGACGATTAGGCGTGCATCTTCAGAAAATATTGTCCCCACACTATCAAATATGTCTTTTGTCAATTGCAGAGAGGACACCAACTCCGCGAGTTGTTTGCAGAGTTCGTCTAGTTCCACTCCTACTTTTGCTGTTTCTATTTGTTCCACAATAGATTTGAACGTTTTCATGGAATTACTTTGAGCGAGTGCCGATTCCATAGAACCAAATGGAATCACAGCACCTGCGGGGACTCGAAACGTTGCTGGAATTCGCAGATTCATAAAACCTGCCAACAAAATTTATTCCTTAATTGCTGGTTACGTGTCAATAATGAGTTGGAATTATAAATAAACTAACATTAATAAGAGCATACTGTCAGTGTGGAATGTTAGAGCAAAATTTGAGTATCAGAGTATGATTACTCGTTAAATCCATCACATGAAAGAATGATTATTCCTTGTAATCCCCTAAGGACCAAATTAATGATCAAAAGTTTAGTTTTGAAAACTCGAGGAAAAAAAATATAAACTAAGCTCAAATCATGCGAACAAAAAGTATATTTTACCCAAGTTTTACATATTTTAAAGTAAATGTGAGTGTATGAAATGTAACATATAACAGTAATACAGGACATATGCTTGGCTTGAGAGGTAAATAACCTCTTTCCTAAGTAGTTCCTTAATTTACTCTTATAGGATGTAAATAACATAAATTTTCCTTATGCATAGCCGCTTATGCTAGGACATCATACCGGTACAATTGAGGTGCGCAGAAGCTGGCCGTTTCACGGATATAAAAAAAAAACAAAAAAACAATTGAGGTGGGAAATCTTACAACTTTTTGTAGTTTTCTTCAAAGAAAAACTTATGATGCATAAAATTTCACTTATAGATTTTCGTTGAGGCAAAATGTACCTTTATCAGAGATCGCAGACAAAGAAGCCAAACGACCACAAGCTGCAGCTTTTGCTCCTGAAGTTTGAGCATCTGCATCGGCAAGTGATACCACTCCAGATGAAATTCCCTATACAAAAGTTCAACCACCTCACTAATTTTGAGAAAAATTAAATTGTGTGTAGTGTAGGGTGATATAATTAAAATTTATCTTAACCTTTTTAGGTTGATTGACGATTTAACACAACATGATATCAAAGTTGGAAGTCTTGGGTTCAAACCTCTACTGAGCCATTTCATCCCCTATCAATATTGATTTTCATTTGATGTGTATTCTCACATTTCCAAGCTCACAAGTGAGAGAGTGTTGGTTTATATAATTAAATTTACCTCAGCTCATCAGCTTAAGCTTTTGGGTTGATTGGTGATTTTGATATAATTTAACATGATATCAAAGAAGGAGGTCTTGGGTTCAAACTTTTGCCAAGTTGTTTCATCCCAATTAATATTGATTTTCATTCAATGGGCATTCTCGGATTTCCAAGCCTACAAGTAAGGGGAGCATTAATTTATATAATTAAATTTACCACAATCCATCCATCGAAGCTTTTGGGTTGATTAGTGATTCAGATTACCGCAGAAACAAATTCTGGTGAAGCAATTTTGGAGATCTTAAACAAAAGAAGATATATGTGATGTCAATGAGGAATGCTTTGACTGCAGTGTATGAAATGAAACCTGTTTTGAGGCAGGAGCTTCAGAGGCAGGCAATAAGGGCTCTTGCACAATGGGCTCATGAAAAGTAAACACATATTCGTCTGGAGCAGTTCGGACGGGATAATGACCCGAGCTAATATCTGATGGAGGATATATATGAACGGCCGTTGCCAATGCTTCCATTCTACACATCCCAATAAAAAAAGTTGGAATAAGAACATGAACCGAAAACCATACGTAGGGGAGGAAGAATAAAGAATATAAACATGAACAACCTCACATAATTCCCAAGAAGTTTCTGCAGAACAGAAATCCTCTCATCGTCTTCACACGTCACAAACACAACTTTTTCCTACAAAGCCCACACATGGTCTCATTAATACTGCCCAACAACTTTTAGAAAAGACACTAGTTTAGAGAGATTGCACTTACTTGTCGAGCCCTTACACCGAGATGAGATAAATGAGGTAATTATTGTAGTAGCACAACTCCTGTTATGTTACTCCCAGCAGCTTTTATCTGCAAACCATCAACTTTAACAGCATTTTTTGTTTTCCTTTCATGGAGGTACATTTTAATTCTACCGTAATGGCGAGATAGGGAGAGTGGTAGGGGATATTTTATCTTCGAACCTCTTCATCGCCATCAGCTTTGTTAACCATAAGAATAACAGGTCCTTCTACAGATGTTGGAAGAGACCCTGGGACAATCTTCTCAACCTGAAGGCGTACTCACAATTACAGGTGCACAATGGTAAATTTCTAACAACTAGTCTTTGTATCTAAAAATATCTGGAAGAGCATTTTTTAATTTCGGATAATGTACATTCTCCGATTTTATACAGTATTACAAATCTGATTTTCAGACTACGCTTATCTAATCTTCATATATTTTTCGTTGTTATTGTTTTAAGAAACTAAGTTTCACTGAGTAAAAAGAGAAGGAAAGAAAGAATACATGGGGGCATCCATAAAAATCAAAAATTACAAAAATCCTTCGTCAATGATGGGACAGAAAATCAGCTAGAAACCTCTCGGTCCATCAAAAGATTGTATCGCCTACAGAGCACTGAACCAGGTAAGACTAACAAAATGAATGAGAAACATATTCACGCAATAATCCTATATGTATGGGTACTAATGAATTCAATGAAGAACCGCCATAGCCTTTTTTTTATATTCATGACCGTCTGGGCCAGCTTGCGCGCATCTCGACTAATGTCACATGACATACTGTCTAATCCTACGACATTTAGATGTCAAGAAAATTCATAGGAAATTAATTCTTAGGTAGGTGGCTACTATAGATTGAACTCATCACCTATGCACTCTAGGGCCCTCTTTGAACCCATAGCCATTTAGATGGGCTGCTTTTGTGTTATCCACAAAGTTTAGAAATCAGAAAGGGATGCTTTCCTATAGGAGTCTTCAAAGAAAGTTAAAATGCGGTTCAAAATGAAGAAAAAAATCCTCGTAGAAGTAAAAGAAGATAATATCAACGACAAATTGAAGATGAGAGAAGGAACTTTTTTCATTCATACTTCAAAACCAAATTTTCATAATTTAGTTTGAGTTAATATTATTTGTAAATTATATTTTTTATATTCCATTGTTGTTGTCAAATTATTTTATAGGAGAGCGCACTATCTGTTGGTTGATATAATTAAATTTACCCCAATCCATCAACTTAGGCTTTTGGATTGATTGGTGGTTTAACACAATTCAACATGGTATCAGAGCAGGAGGTCTTAAGTTTGAATCCCTCCCAAGTCGTTTCCTTCCCAATTAAAATTAAATCTCACTTGTAGGGAATTTCTCAAATTTCTAAACCCACAAGTGAGGGGGGTAGTAGTTGATATAATTATGTTTACTCCAACCACCTGCTTAAGCTTTTGGATTGATCGGTGGTTTAACACAATTCAACAAAAACTCCTCCAAAAATTTGAAAATACAGATAAATAGATGAGAGAGCACCTGAACAAATGTTCCTACAACAGATCCTGGCACAAGAACATCCCAACCCTGCGATCCAAGCACACTTCTGACTGCTTTCAAAAGAATAGTGCAGAGCTTTGATACCTGAAAAATTACACTAGAGTTTCCCAACAGAATTCAGCATCAATCTTGATCTACAAACATTAATAAAAAAGAATAACATAAAATTACGAAAATCGTTATACCTAGCCCGAATTTCACCTTCAGCATATGTTCTCATGCTGTTCTCAGGGATCCCAAATGCCTTTCCAAGCACCTGAAATGAATGTGAACCAAAGATTCTTGGAGAATGCTAAGAAATACATTTACGTTATGCACAAGACAAGATGCTACAATTCCCAACCATAGAACCATATAATCCTCAACAGAAGTCTAAGACAAAAGTTGCATTTAAAATGATGACACTCCACAGAAACTACTGGTATTCATAAATTTCCTGTTGCCCACAAACCACAAGACAAGACGCATTCACTAGTTCTTGTCGTGTTTGTAATTAATGGATGTATTGATAAATATACCTGAACTTTCTCAGGGAATATTTGAAGAAGCGCTTCAGAATATTCTTCGGTCAGCCTCCTTGTTCTATCAAGAGTAGCCTTAAGCCTCAGACCCCAAATTTTTTGGCCATCTTCACTTCCTTGACTCAAAAAAAAAAAAAAAAAAAAAAAAAAAAAAAACCCCAAAATGGTTAGCTAAGCATATGAATCAAGTTGGTCAACCGAATTTAACTGAACTTTCAAATTTGAAGCTATATGGACTTGAACAGCAAAATGTGCCTTTGTGCAAGAAAGAGCACAGTTAGTAAATGAAACTTACATGCTGCACTAGACTTGGATCCCGAGATCTTTTAGATAATCTAATGATATTTTCCCCCAAAAATAAATAAACAATAAACCAAGTTTCTGATCTTGTTAACCATCATGGGGTGGCTCAATTGGTCAAAGGGAGCCTTGGGGTGCATAGGGTATGGGTTCAAATCCCATGGTGGCCACCTACCTAGAAATTAATTTCCTACGAGTTTTCTTGGCATCCAAATGTTGTAGGGTCAGGCGGTATGCCCCGTGACATTAGTCGATGTGCGCTTGTGCATGCAAGGTGGCCCGGACAGTCACGGATATCAAAAAAAAGTTTCTGATCTTGTTAATTTTAAGCAGAATGGACATTTTTTTAATGTTTTGCTAAAGACAACAGTTACCTTCCCTTTCGGCGAGACCTCTCTCCTTCCAAGCACAAATCTCATTTTCAATAGCCACACATTCTTCTGGCTTCCAACCAGATAAACCCAGTTGATGAGTACCATAAATAAGGGCATCCAGTGGATCATTCCACGAGCTTACATTGTTTGACTTCACATTTTCTGCCAGCCAGTCAGCACCCCCTGTTGCCTCAAGCACATTGAGAAACCTAATAACATCAGTGAAAATTAGAGACCATCAGAACAAAAACTTTCATTTTGGAACCTCCTATCTAGATTATACTACACTTGTGATATCAAACAGAAGTAATTATAGTCTATATAATAATAAGATTACTTTCTTCTGTTATCATCAAATAACAAGAGATCTATAATCAACATTTTTCCAGAGAAAACCTCCTAAAATGTCGCTGGGGATCTTAAGCAGAAAATTAACACCAGAAGAAAAACATGAGAATAAAATAATAAAAACGTTGAAATTTAAGCAACAATATTTAAATTTATATCTTATTTTTCGGGATTGAAGCCTAGTTTTTTCAACCATGCAGTCGCACCATAGGCCTCTACAATAGACAGTAAAAAACACCTCTAGGAAGGTTAAAAAATATGTACCTGCTAAGAAGAACAAATAAGTAGTCCTCAAGCCCAATCTCACAAAGGCGCCACTGCACTTGCACAAAAGACAGAAAAAATAAGACCTGTAATGAATTCTAACTTGATTGATTTTATAGAGAAAAAAAACTTGCAATTAGCTTACTTTTTGTCGCATGGCTATTGCAGTATCGGAAGCATCATTTCGTAAGCCACTTTCAAGACCCCTTACGAGTATTTCTCTCAAAGCATTCAAGGATTGGATGGTTTTGAAAACCAGGTCAGTGCCTTGGTTTTGGAAAGAACTGCTCAACTCGTCTGCAGCATCCAAGTTCTGGAAATAAAATACCATCTCTTCATACACAGCCTAGTTATCTAAAAAAATTCAACCAAACATTAAGGGCATGTTTGGCTTTGAGGGGATGGGTTGGGTTGGGTTGGGTTGAGTTTGGATGTGAAGAGAAGATAAGTGAAATAAGTTTATGTTTGGGGGGAAGGAAAGAAAAAATAAAGTTATGTTTGATGTGATGGAAAGAGAAAGGTTGAAGTTTTTATTTAAATAAAAAAATGGATATTTAATAGTTTTTTAATAATAAAGGTATGTTTGATGTGATGGAAAGTGAATCGTTGAAGTTTTTATTTAAATAAAAAAATAAATATTGAGTAGTTTTTTAATATTTTAATATTTAAATAAAAATGGGCCCCACGCGTGGAGTTGAGAATGAGTTGGATGGATTTATGAAAGTCCATGGGGCAAACATGGAATAGAAGTCAAGCCAAGCCAACTCCACCCTTTGTTCATGGGGCAAACATGCCCTAAGAGTTTTTCAAGGTGGGAAAAACCTGTAGTCTTATCTAATTACAAAGAGATAAGTTTAATTTTATATGATTCCTAAGGTTTCAAATGTGTCAAATTCACTTATGACTAAGGTTTGGAAAAAAATTATAATTCTCTTTGTTAACTAAAAGGAAAGATGACATGGTAGTAAAGTAGTGATTGGACTTCACTAACATGTCATTTTTAAATGAGTTGGTATTTTGTTTTTTTTTTATAACCGGAAATCGAAGATTTACTCCACTATATATCCGAGAGCACCTGCACCCGTCCCATGACCTGGACTCGAGAGAAAACAAGGAATTTTACAACCCTTGAAATATCTATTAAAGCTAGCTGTAATTTTATTCTTTAAGAAACTAAAAAAGAAAATTCATTGATGTATAAAAAGGTTGTGTAAGTGAACAGATAGTGAGAGCCAGAGGAGTGTTCAAATTCCCATAATAATTAAATATTACTTTACTTATTAAGCAACCTGAATCCCTTCATCAATTTCCTTAAATTGCAAAAAGAAAGGTCAATGGCAAAGTTATTTATTTCTTTAGGTTTCTTGTGAAATTGTCAATCTGAGAATTGAAAGCTAATATTCATATAAGAAAATGTTGCAAACGATAATATCTTAAACAAGAGTTAAGAAGATAAACTACATTTATTTGTTTATTTTTCTCATTAAATTATTAGCAAATTTAACATGACAAAATATCACCTTTTTGCACTCCAAAAAGTAGGCAAGAGCTGACCAGCCACGTTCATCAACAGACTCCTTGATTGATTTAAGTTGTTCTGCAAGGCTGAAATAACAAAAAAATCTCATTTCCAAAAAGAGCATTGTTATGAGCTATAAATTGAAACGCCATAAAAATTGTTGAGATATGCCTTGAACAGTTTGATGTATGTCTTAGCTCCAAGTTGAGATGAAGTTTTATATTGTAATTGTTGAAATTCCTTTGAAATATATTGCCCTACGATTACTTACTTCAACCCATTTAACTTAACCTTTTGAGTTGATTGGTGATTTAACATAATTACAACATTTAATACTAATTCTATTTCAATTTTACAATTTCCATCAAATTAGTATCACATTTCTATCGAATTAGTATCAGAGAACTGATTTTACTCATAGAAATCTTAGCAGTTTGAACGCATGCAGTGGAAAAAAAATATGCCAAGTAATCCATTTCATATATATTCCTATAGATGTTAGCACATCAAACAGGAAGACCTAGAAAGAAAAAATGAAGGAAGGCAAGTAACGGGATTCTTCGTCTGACCTTTCAGCATTGAAGAAATCTTTCAATTCTTGGTAGAATATTTTGAATTGCTCTATAAAGACTTCACTATATTCTCCGGGAGTTTTGGTTATCCTTGTAAGCATTGCTTCTGTGGCAATTAAGTCTTCTGGACCAGCATTGCGATGAATCTTGTTTTGTATTGTATGTTTGATTTCTTGCTAAAATGTGAAACTCAAATTAAAAACAAATAAATTGTACTCTCCAATGAACCAACATGGATCACTAGAGAAAGAAAGATCTATCTGACAATGAGAGGTCTTCAAGGGGTTACCTTGAGGTCATGAGGGATATCATTCCGATGAGCAATATCTCGTATACGTGTTAAAGGAACGGATGCAGTAAACTCTGATTTAAAAGATGGCAAACATGGATGAATTTTTCGAACAGTGAGGGCTAACTGAATATGAAAACAAAAGAAAGCATCTTTTAGCTGAAAGAAGCAAAGTCAAAAGGCAAGTATAGAGCCAGTAAATGAAGATACCTAATAAAGAACAAAAAAAGGTAAAACGATGACATGAGTATATAATTGGATGTGAGTTTTGATGTCCATAATTCCTTTTATTTTTTATGGAAAAATGGAGCATGGAAAAAAAAAAAAAAAAAAACGTCCTAGAAAAGGAGCCTACGTAAGTTTTTTAACAGAATCTTCTATTGAATATTGATGTTCAATTTGGTTCCTCAGCAAAAAAAAAAAAAAGGTTTCCAATCCAAAAGAACTATGCCAAAACAGAATTTCAAAATGTTTTTTTCTTTAAGAAAGAAAAAAAAAATGTCATTTATTTTTAATCATATAGAAAATACAAAATAGGTATAGTTTTATTTTAACAAATTTGAGTTTATTTAAAACTTCTTTTATATATGTGAGTGACTTGGTCAACTTGCATGCATCTCAACTATTCTCAAATAAAAATTCTTTATTTTCTTTCAAAACCAATTATGAAACCGAAAATAGAGGGTAAAACATGTGGAAGTTAGTTGTACTTGTAGAAGTAGACCACCTGAGGAGAAATGTCTTTCTTGGAGGACAGTCGTTCTAATTCACGAAATATGATCCTAGAAATTTCAGCATGCCTATTTGGCCTGAAATGACCTCCATCTTCAAAACAAGGGATTTGACCTGTGTTTATCCACTGAAAAAGAAGGATCCTGAATATACGAGCATGAAAGGGAATTTTTTTTTAGTAAAACGAGACGTTGAAGAAAACCTTGAGGTAGATAGCAGAATATATCAATGACTCCAAGCGCTCCTCGGTGTTCACATTTTCAACTAACAATTCCCGCACAACTTCAAGCTGCACAAGTAAAAGTTGGACAGTATATCAAGACGATAAGTTTTATAATTTTGCCAAAATAAAGTAGATAATAAATTCTGATCAATGACAAGAAGTCGGTCTCATGCTATCAACGTGAATTTATCTTGATAGGATTTATCGTCATCATAATTCTCAAATCTTGATCTTGAATAGCTTAAAATGATGTTGAGTAAATAAATTATATTGAATTCAACAATATTTGGGGTGGAAGATTTAAACTCATGACCTTTTGGTCATATGACCAATATTTTTGTTTTGAAACCGTGGAATCTGAGCTTCGCTCCACTATACTTGGACACCCCGCCCACCTTAAGGTCCGGACCCGGAAGTCAATAAGATATTTTACAATTAACCTCACCCAAGCCTATTCAGGCTGTCGCATTGGGGGCATGATGTTGACCAATATTAACTTCACTCATCAGTATCACTAACATATAATCCAGCACTACATTAGAAGCCACAATGTGTTCCAAAAAAGAAAGAAAAAATGAGATAAGTTTAAAGAAAGGCATAAAGATCATGAGAGACATCCACATCTATCAGCTACACTCAAAATAAAGAGAGAGAAAATGATGGATCTGACAAAAAATACCTTTTTCCGCCAACTCCTGGCATTTTTATCTCCTTCTACCAACTGTTGAGCCAACCCCTCAAGATCAGAAGTGTCCCAAATCCTCTCAGATTCTCGGTTGCGATGCTCGATAGCCTTCCCTGTCCACTGGCCAACAAAAGGACTGGTCCCAACTTCAACCAAAGACCCATTGTCAGCTTCAACATCCTTGTCCTTTTCATCTTCTTCATTGATCCCATTTACATTGAAAGGCAGCATTCCATCACCTTTGTTGATCCCATTTTCATCTGATGGCACCGTTTCATTTCCTTTTTTGATTACCTTCACATCCAAAGGCAAAGTTTCATCTTGTTCATTACTATCATTTGCATTGTAATGCAATGTTTCATCTCCCTCATCGGTGTCCTTTGCTTCTAAAGGAATCGTTGCATCTCCTTGAGTGATCTCCTTAGCATCCAAAAGCAAAGTTTGATCTCCTTCTGTGATCTCCTTGGCATCCAAAAGCATCATTTCATCTTCTTTAGTGATCTTCTTTGCATCCAAAAGCAATGTTTCATCTCCAGTAGTGAACTTCTTTACATCCAAAGGCAACACTTCCTCTCCTTCACTAATCTTCTTTGCATTCAAAGGCAACGTTTTATCTCCTACATTACTCTCCCCTACATTCAAAGGTGATGTGTCATCTTGTTCATTAATCTTTTTTGCATTCAAAGGCAATGTTTCATCTCCTTCATTGATCTCATTTGCATCCAAAGACATCGTTTCATCTCCTTCAATAATATCCTTTGCATCCAAAGGCATCGTTTCATCTCCTTCAATGATATCCTTCGCATCCAAAAGCAACGTTTCATTTTCTTCATTGATCTCTTTTGCATCCAAAGGCAACGTTTCTTCTTCTTCATTGATCTCTTTTGCATTCAAATGCAACACTTTATCTCCTACAATGATATCCTTTGCATCCAAAGGCAACGTTTCATCTCCTTCAATGATATCCTTTGCATCCAAAAGCAACGTTTCATTTTCTTCATTGATCTCTTTTGCATCCAAAGGCAACGTTTCTTCTCCCTCATTGATCTCTTTTGCATTCAAATGCAACACTTTATCTCCTACAGAATTCTCCTCTGCATTCAAAGGCATCGATTCATCTCCTCCAGTGATCTCCTTTGCGTCCAAGAGCAACATTTTATCTCCTTCAGTGATCTTCTTTACATCCAAAGGCAACGTTCCATCTCCTTCTGTGATCTTTTCATTCAAAGGCAACACTTTATCTCCTTCATTACTCTCTTTTGAATCCAAAGACAACGTTTCTTCTTCTTCAATGATCTCCTTAGCACCCAAAGGCACCGTTTCTTCTCCTTCAATGATCTCCTTTGCATCCACAGCTTCTTCTCCTTTAATGATCTCTTTTGCATCCAAAGACAACACTCCATCTCCTTCAATGATCTTCTTTGCAACCAAAGGCAACACTTCATCTTCTTCACTAATCTCTTTTGCATTCAAAGGCAACACTTTATCTTCTTTTAAACTTTCCTCTACATTCAAAGGCATCGTTTCATCTCCTTCAGTGACCTTCTTTGCATCCAAGAGCAACGTTTTATCTCCCTCAGTGATCTCTTTTACATCCAAAGGCAACGTTTCATCTCCTTCAATAATCTTCTTTGCATCCAAAGGCAACGCTTCATCTTCTTCACTAATCACCTTTGCATCCGAAGGCAACACTTTATCTCTTTCATTACTCTCATCGACATTCAAAGGCAACATTTCATCTCGCTCATTAACCTCTTTTGCATCCAAAGGAGACGTTCCATCTCCTTTAGTTCTCTCTTTTGCATCCAAAGACAACGCTTCATCTTCTTCAATAATCTCCTTCACATTCAAAGGCAACACTTTATCTCTTTCATTACTCTCCCCTACATTCAAAGGCAACGTGTCAACTCGTTCACTAATATTTTTTGCATCCAAGAGCAACGTTTTATCTCCCTCAGTGATCTCTTTTACATCCAAAGGCAACGTTTCATCTCCTTCAATAATCTTCTTTGCATCCAAAGGCAACGCTTCATCTTCTTCACTAATCACCTTTGCATCCGAAGGCAACACTTTATCTCTTTCATTACTCTCATCGACATTCAAAGGCAACATTTCATCTCGCTCATTAACCTCTTTTGCATCCAAAGGAGACGTTCCATCTCCTTTAGTTCTCTCTTTTGCATTCAAAGACAACGCTTCATCTTCTTCAATAATCTTCTTCACATTCAAAGGCAACACTTTGTCTCTTTCATTACTCTCCCCTACATTCAAAGGCAACGTGTCAACTCGTTCATTAATATTTTTTGCATCCAAAGGCAACGTTTCATCTCCTTCAATGATCTCCTTTGCCTCCAAAGGAAACACTTCAACTTCTTCACTAATCTCATTTGCATTCAAAGGCAACATTTTATCTCCTTCATTATTCTCCTCTACATTCAAAGGCAACGTGTCATCTTGTTCATTAATCTTCTTTGCATCCAAAGGCAACGGTTCATCTTCTTCGGTAGTCTCCTTTGTATTCAAAGGTAACACTTTATCTCCTTCTTTACTCTCTTTTGCATCCAAAGGAAACATTTCTTCTCCTTTACTCAACTCATTTGCATTCAAATGCAACGTTGTTTTATCTCCTTCATTACTTGCTTCTACATTCAAAGGAAACATTTTATCTCCTTCATTAACCTCCTCTACATCCATAGGCAACATTTCCACAACCTCCTCGGTTTTATTCCATTGATGAACTAAGCTAAATCTTCCTACCTTAGGCAACTGAAGAACCCGATTGTCACCAGATTCCCACAACAAACTCCCATCCTTCCCCACAATGACAAACTTGAATTCCACTAGCTCACCCCCTCTAAGCTTCAATTCACAAACCCACCCATCTTCACTCCAATTCAAAGGAGCACTATTCTTCCATGAGCCCAATTCTTCCGACGACCCGAGAATCACCACAGACTCCCCAAATTCAACTTGATGATCCAACCTCACCTTAAGAAGAACCTTCCCATCACTCCCTGATTTCCCAATCATCTTTTGCTCCTCATCTTCCCTGTCAAATCCCAACACCATTTTGAGTTAATTGAACAAAGCAATAAAGAAAAAAAACACCTCAAAAGCCTCACTCATAAGCAAAAGAAAAAGAATCAACAATGCCCACCAAACCTGATAGTTTCTTGGGAAGCAGAGGAAACCCCACAAACGGTCCGAGAACCGCACTTCCATGGACACCCATGATTACAAAAAGGAGACAAAACCCAATGTTGGGTAAAAACTGTAAAACGAAAAGGGTTTTTAGGGCATTGCAGCCGGTGACGATGGAAACAACTCTGAGGACGAGAGATTGGTAATCTGTTAAGGAAATGAACATGCGAAGAAGAAGCTAGAGAGCAGTGAGGAAAACAAAGAGAACCCATTATTCCAGTTCAAACATTCTCCATGAAACACAATGGATGGAAGATAATTTGAAGATTATGAGGCTAATCAATGGAATCCCCGAACCCCACCTTAGCCACGTGAATCTAAGTGGGAATTGTGAAGCTAATAATTGTTCATCTTTTTTTCAAAAATGAAGTAAAAGACAAGCATATATATATATATGGACACAAAAATGGTAGAAGCCAAAGAGGAAAATAGTCTAATCTTGTGTAGGCGACGCTTGAGCTTCGCTTCGGTGTTGATGAAGAAGAAGGTATGGCAATGGCGAAACCAATTTGAACAATCCACAGCCTTTCACTCATCTTTGATCTGCAATTGCATACTGATTGTGATGGATATTCAACTTTTCCCTTTCTCTGTTCTTTCACCTTCTTAAATTATTCAAAATGTTTACTCAACGAGACTGGAAGAGGAAGATTTATTGATGTAAAATTGTAGAAAGATTATTTTGTATGAGATTCAAAATTCGAGTTTTAGTAGTAGTTTTACTTCATGTGGTTTTTTTGGATGATGATTTTTATGAATGAATTACGGACAATAACTCGTTTGTAGGTAGGCAGAATTGAGAAATTATGTTTAAAAATTAGAAAGAATAATTATAAATGAGTAATTATTTTGAGTGACTACAATACATCGATGTGATTGTTTAGAGTTTTTTTTTTTTTTTTTTGAGAACGTTTAGAGATTAGTTATTAAAATTCCTTTATAATAGTTTGTTAATAACTTCAAATAAATGCCCTAAATAAAATATAGATTTTTTTTTAATCCCAAAAACATTTTGGTGTACTAAAATTTAGATGTTGATTCAATAATTTACTTCATTTTTAGTATATGGGTTGGTGATGCAATAGTTTTATTGTCCAACTCAACACTGGACTACACAATCAACACCATTATTACTGCACGGTTGGGATTTAGATTGTATGATTGAGTTTCTTTGGAACGATGAAATTGATATAATCAAGAGCATCCCATGCTGCAGAACGACTCATTGATATATCATCTCATTGATATGTCATTATACAAAGGATGGCAACTTCACTACCAAAAGTGCCTATAAAGTTTATGGTAAGTTAATGGTAAGAATCAAAATGTTTTTTTTTTAAGTTAAATACATATTTTGGCATAAAAATAAATAATTTAAGACAACCAAAATGAAGCCATTTTAAAATTTCTACAAAGCTAAAATGGAAATGCAAGGAAAGAATGCATTAATGGGATGTATATATTTGACAATAAAAGAGAGGTTATGTTTAGAAGGTTCCAATGAAGGATGTAAATGTTTTGCCTTGTATGCCTTTTCTTTGTTTTGTTTTGTAGACTTTTTGCCCTTGTATTGCTGATTCTCTCAATTCATTGGATTCCTCAAAAATCTAATCAATTTCCTCCTTAAACCTTCCCTTTCTTCCTTCCCATAAAAGAGAACCCTCCTCATGTTTTGCATATTATCCTAGACCTAAGGAAGTTTTTCTCTTTTTGTTTCTCTTTTATTTTTTATTTTTATTTTGTTATGTCAATTCCATTGAAAAATGGAGAAGATCATAGCACCAATATGCACTAATCCAATTAGTTTTATTGCACTAACCATCTCCCTTTTGTGCTCTATAGTTCTCTTGTTTGATTACTCTGTCTTGTATGAAACAAGACAATGTGAAGCCACCCTCTTAATCAATGACTTCTCAAATTCTTCATCACCCATTTCTCAAAACCAAGAACTCATCAAAACTCAAAAACCAAAAGAACCCATTTTCAATACTCAAAACAGTTCTTCCTCCATTTCTCCTCAAGCCAAGATATCAAGAAAAAGCTTTGTTCATCACAAAGAAAGACCCACAAAAACCAAACCATTTCATGATTTTAAGCTCCCAAAAAAAGCACCAAATTCCAAAACATGTGAAGGGAGATACATTTACATCCAAAATCTTCCCAAAAAGTTCAATGAAGATTTAGCTCAAAACTGCAAATCACCCCATTTGCAATGGTCAGAAGTGTGCAAATTTGTATGGGAAAACATGGGATTAGGCCCAAAAGTAGAAAACCCCAAACAAGTTCTAACCAACAAAGGCTGGTTCCACACAAACCAATTCTCACTAGAAGTGATATTCCACAACAGAATGAAGCAATACAAGTGCTTAACAAATGATTCCTCAAAAAGCATAGCAATTTATGTACCATTCTATGCAGGCCTAGATGTTGGGCCTTACCTTTGGGGCTTCAACACCTCAATAAGGGACAAAGGCCCAATAGAATTGGCCCAATGGCTCTCACAAAGAAAAGAGTGGAAAACCCCCATGTGGGGCAGAGACCATTTCTTGATTGGAGGAAGAATCACATGGGATTTCAGAAGAAACAGTGAAAATGAATCAGATTGGGGCTCAAAGCTAATGCATTTACCACAAGCCAAAAACATGACAATGCTGACAATTGAGACAGGGTATTGGAGCAATGATTTTGCTATACCATACCCTTCATATTTCCACCCTTCAAGTGACACCCAAATCATAGAATGGCAAGAAAAGGTGAAAAGACAGAAAAGACCCTACCTTTTCTCCTTCATTGGAGGGACAAGGCCAGCACAAGAATCCTCCATTAGAGGGGAGCTTATAAACCAGTGCAAAGCTTCAAAAGCTTGCAACTTTTTAGCTTGCATTAATGGGGATCATAACAAATGTGGTGACCCAATTGAAGTTATGAACACATTTTTGGGATCTGATTTTTGCTTGCAACCACCAGGAGATTCATTTACAAGAAGGTCAATTTTTGATGCCATTTTAGCTGGTTGTGTTCCTGTTTTCTTCCACCATGGATCTGCTTATGCACAATACATTTGGCACTTTCCAAAGGATCATGAGAAATACTCTGTTTTCATACCTTCAAAGGAAGTTAAAGGGAAAGAGGTGAATGTTAGTGAGGTTTTGGAGGGGATTTCTAGAGAAGAAGTTTTGGGAATGAGAAATCAAGTGGTTGAGATGATTCCTAGGGTGATTTATGCAAACCCCAAATCAAGATTAGAGAGATTTGATGATGCTTTTGATGTTGCTGTTGATGGGATTCTTGAGAGAGTGAAGAGGGTTAGGAAGGGAATTGAGGAGGGGATTGATCCTAGTCTTGGTTTTGCTGATATGAACTTTAACAAGTTTGAAATGCTTGGAGTTGCATGATCAAATATGGTGATTTTGATCTTAATTAATTCCATTGTGTTTTTATTGTTGTAATGTTTTTGCTTAACTTTTATGTTCTATTTGTTTGTTTGCCATAAGTCATAACCATAAGAACACTTCCTTTTTCTCCTAAATTTGTCCATCTTCTAACATTTATATAAAATAGGGGAATTATTTTAATTAATTTATTTGATAGATTCTTGACATGACCTGTATTTTGAAGATGGTAATACGAACTTGAGAGAGGAAGAAAGAGAGCTTGAGAGAAAGAGATGAAGTGTATTCTCATTAAAGAAGATGAATAGTCAGCCTTCAATATAAAGGACTGAAAATACAAAAAGAGAGATTAAAAGTAATTAACACTAACTAATTACAATCTCTTTAACTAATCCACTATAACAACTACAACTAATAAAACCAATAAAACCGCTCCAGCTGTAGCACCTAATACCTCCCCGCAAGCTGATAGTCGTTCAGAATTGAAAGCTTGAACCAGCCAAATAAAGCAGAACAAACCAGTCATTTTAATGAGCCTTTTTTACTGCCTTTCGAGCATCACTTCCTTCTGCAGCCATAACATTTAGCTTAGTTGTAAGAGGATGAAACCGTATAGCTGATAGTGGCTTAGTAAAAATGTCAGCAACTTGTGCAAAAGCTGGTAGATGCCTTATTTCAAGCTGTCGTTGCAAGACTAAGTCTCGGACAAAGTATATGTCGATCTCAACATGCTTAGTGCGAGAGTGAAGAATGGGGTTAGCACTTAAGTGCACTGCACTAAGATTGTCACACCAAACAACTGGTTTAGTCAATAAGCAGACTTTCATGTCTTTTAAGAGACTATTGAGCCACAACAGTTCTGCAGAAACATGTGCAAGACTTCGATATTCAGCTTCCGTGCTTGATCTTGATACAATGCTTTGTTTCTTAGCCGTCCATTGTATTAGATTGCCTCCAAAGAATACACAATAGCCAGAAGTTGATCTTCGGTCATCTGGATCAGAGCCCCAATCCGCATCTGCAAAACCTTCAACTTTGAGATGTTTTGGCTTTCTAAAAATCAAACCATGTTGCACAGTTCCAGCTAGGTATCTTAAGATCCTTTTAACAGCTAACCAGTGAGTATTTGTAGGAGCATGCATGAATTGACACACTTTGTTGACACTATAGGAAAGTTCTGGTCTTGTTAGTGTCACATATTGCAGAGCACCTACTATACTTCGGTAAAGTCTAATATCAGCAAACTTTTCTCCTTGACCTCCAGGTAAAACACGGCCACTAACCATTGGAGTAGAGATGCTGTTTGCTTCATCCATTTTTGTTCTATGAAGTATATCTGTTATATACTTAGCTTGAGATAGAAACAAATTTCCTTCTTTGGTAGATGAAACTTCTATACCTAGGAAGTAGCTCAACTGTCCCAAATCTTTAAGAGCAAACTTATTGTGTAGTTTGCACACTATTTCATCAATGAAGCTGTTTGAGTTTCCTGTCAATACTA
>JBBMEF010000023.1:11187186-11212379 GCA_037832685.1 Sicyos baderoa
CCTCCATGATGATTATACGGCAATTCTGATCTCGCGGCCTTACCTCTTTCATGTTTCTTCTTCCATTCATCGCTTTCTCATTTATTACAAAGGGTTTGCCATTCTTCTATTATTCTGACCCGAGGATATGGAATAAGACGTCTCTAATTTTTTGGTAAATTCCTACAATAACAACGATGTAAGAGTTAAAGTAAAAACGCTTGCAATGAGTTACTCCCCTCATTGCCAATTGATTTTGAGGTGAAACCTCATATTCTCTCACAACGACGAGCCTTGGCAAAGCTTGGCTGGGTATTTCTTGGCATTGAGCTCGACCTTCCGTAGAACCGCTTTGCCGAGATCAGTCCCACAAATATCAGCCAGCCTTACAAGGTAAAGCAAAACGTCCGAGATTTCTTCTCCGAGATGCTCCTTCTCTTCATCTTTCCAGTCTGCAAGGCCTCTTGGAACCTCCCCTTTCCACTGGAATATCTCAGACAACTCTCATTGCCAATTGATTTTGAGGTGGAACCTCATATTCTCTCACAACGACGAGTTTTGGCAAAGCTTGGCTGGGTATTTCTTGGCATTGAGCTCGACCTTCTGCAGAGCCGCTTTGCCGAGATCAGTCCCACAAATATCAGCCAGCCTTACAAGGTAAAGCAAAACGTCCGAGAGTTCTTCTCCGAGATGCTCCTTTTCTTCATCTTTCCAGTCTGCAAGGCCTCTTGGAACCTCCCCTTTCCACTGGAATATCTCAGACAACTCTCCCACTTCACCCACCTAATAGAAATTACAAAACAGATAATGAAGACCATGAGCAACAAGATACCAACCAACTGACAAAGACAACACTGTTAAATATCTTCCCCTTTGGCAGTCAAAGTTGGGGTATTCTACCTAAAGACAAGTAGACAAAAATCCAAATAAACTAAGGGCGCGTTTGGGTCAGAGGTTGAGTTATTATAAATATGGGTTACTATATAATAAAGGAGAGGTTATAGTAACTCGTGTCTCGAGTTCATGTTATTATAACAAAGGTTAGGAAATATGTTTTTGAGGTAACCATAATGAAGTGGCTCAATTAGTCAAAGAGAGCCTTGGAGTGGAGTGTATAAGGAGATGAGTTCAATCCATGGTGGCCACCTACCTAAGAATTAATTTTGTACGGATTTTTTTGACATCCAAATGTAGTAGGGTCAGACGTTATATCCTATGACATTAGTCGAGTATTTTTTGAGGTGCGTTGAACTTTATCATAAAATGAGTTACTATAAAATGACTGAATTATCATTATTTTAGTTGAGATGAGGAATTATAGGCTAACATTACAAGTTATTAATATTATAGCCGTTGGTCAAAAAACGAGTTGAGTTATTATAATCCTAACCCATCCTTAAACGGACCAAATGCCCCAAATGATTTATGAGAAACCAATTAACTAAATTGAATGGATACCATAATTCTCTGCCTACGTCCAAATTCACTTTCAAACAGTTCTTCAAACAGCAAACAGAAGATAATTTCACTGTTCCTAAAATTTGTATTTCATGAACGAGGCAATGATTTGCTAGGTAAAAACGAGACCACAAATGTGTAACCTGCGGATTTTCTTGGTATCCAAATATTGTAGGGTCAGTTACTTTATAATTTAAAAGTGAATATATCTATAATTATTTTTTAGATTTAGAAATTTTTTTGAGCCGTACAATTTACCTATATTATCTTTAGAGTTACCATATATATATATATATATATAAATAATATTTACCATAGTTTTTTAGGGTTGTAAATAAGCTGGACATTTATGCCTCCCACCATAGGTATTCTACATTTCTTCCAAATTTATTACACAAAAAAAAAAAAAAAAAATGAGCTTTATAAGAAAAAAGGCAAGAAATTAAAAGGAACCACCCACCAAGAGCATTTGATGTAGCTTATTGTTGAATACAAAATCCCTCATATTTGGTACCACAGAATGAATGAATTAATAGTTAGATGCAATAGAGATTCCAACATATTATACCAATTGTAAGAAAGCATATAATTATAATTTGTGTATTGAAAAAATGGTTGGCTGTTGCTGTTGGTAATATGCTTAAAAACAAATTAATTATTACATTTTTGCCCTACAATTTTCTCTCTCTTATCTTTCCACAATTTTTTATGCATATAAAAGGATGAGGGAAACATCTATTTTTAGCAAGGCTAGCTTCTAAAAGCATCTACACTTTGGTGGTCTAAAAACTAATTTTTTTTCTTTATTTTTGTATTTTACATAATGTCAGCTGTGGTTGGTTCTCTCTCAACCAAGAATAATGTTAAGTTCAATACTCGAGCCGGGGAAGAAGAGCTCGGTAGGACGATGAACGACCGAGAAGAAGAAGAGGTCGTCGAGGAAGACGAAGATGGAAAGCTTAAGCCTGAGAGAGAAGTAGATCTTGGCCCTCGGTTCTCTATTAAGGAACAACTCGAGAAAGATAAGGTAAATCTATTAGTGTGAGTTTGATGTATTTTTATTAATTAATAAAAAAAATTAAAAAATAATATGATTTTTTTTTTTTTTTTTTTGGGGGGAGATATGATTGTTTAGGCCCCGTTTGATAACCATTTGGTTTCTTGTTTTTAGTTTTTCAAATTTAAGCCTATTTTTTCTCAAATTTCCTACAATTTGTTTCATCATTTCTACCATTTCTATCATGTATATATCTTTTCTTAGAAAAGTAGGGGAAGACCAACCAACTTTTAAAAATAAAAAAAAATAGTTTCCTAAAGTTTGTTTTTGTTTTTAAAAGTTGATTAGTATTCTCCTACTTTCTAAAGAAATATGAATAAAGGGTAGGAATGATGGAGCACATTGTAAAAAATTTGAGAGAGAATAAGCTTAAATTTGAAAAACCAAATGGTTATCAAACGGGACCTTAGTTATATAGTACAAATAGACCTTTTTTTTTGGGAAGTAATGTTTTTTTAAAGATTATTTCAAAAAGTTATTCCAATTTTTCCTCATCTAATTAAAGATTTGGTTTTCCCTAATTTCTCTAGGATGATGAAAGCTTGAGGAAATGGAAAGAACAGTTGTTGGGCAGTGTTGATCTCTCTGCCATTGGAGGTGAAAATTAATTCCTCTTTGTGTTAATGCCTGGTTTAAATTTTTTCTCTATTTTTTAAAAACATTTCTGACTTTTAGTCTTTATAAACAACCATATTGTTTGCTATTCCATAATTATTGTATAAGAAAGAAAAAGAACATTCGGTGGAGTGATTGATTATCTGATTTGGTGTTAATCTATTTTTACCCTAAAACTACATGTTTTATTATCTCTCTTTTAATTATCTAAAAACAAGAAACAAACAACATAACTAAATAACATCTAATACAAACAATATTATATTGGAGTAAAAAATGGTGGGGCAACCCTAAGATGATTTTGTACAAAGATATTAAGAAAAAAATAAATATAAGAGACTCTATAACAAAATTATATATATTTAAATATAACGGGGGTCAATTTATATATAATAAAATACACAATTTTCAAAATTTGCGTTGGATATCAAATTAATATGAGCGACATAAAATATAGATTAATAATAAAAAATTCATGTATTTAAATTTCCAACATTGAATTTGAACTTATTAGACTATAGATACTTGATACATGTTAACTATAATTTATAATGGCTTTCAAAAAATAAACTATAATTTATAAAAACGTTGTATCTTAATAAGAATGGTACATTTTACAAGTTTACTCGTATAAAAAAGGAAATTGTACTGAATAATCCAATTTCACAAAATAATTACAGATTAATAAGGTAAATTTAAAAATATTTGACAACAAATATACAATATAAATAATATTCATCATACAATATAATTAAGATATTAATATTAATTATACCATATAAAAAGTATTACTTATATCGTATATTTGACTATGGTTGCTAAATATATAATTCTTTTACCTAATATTGTAAATACTTTTTCAATTTGATTTATTCATGCAAAAACCCTTATAAAATATCACATTATTCGAAAAACCCTATGTATATTGATTTAAGATTATTCGAAAATAAGTTAAGAAAAATATGTGTTAATTGATGAAGCAGAAAGCAAAGAAGCAGAAGTGAAAATCCAGAGCCTAACAATCCAATGTCCAGGGCGGACAGATCTTGTGTTGCCATTGCCATTTACGAAAACTTCGAAGAGCAGCAGCCTCTTTGCCCTCAAGGAAGGCTCTCGATACCGACTCCGGTTCGGTTTCTCCGTCATCGGGAACATCGTCTCCGGTCTCAAGTACACCAACACCGTCTGGAAGACTGGTGTTAGAGGTTTGTATTCATATCATTTGAACAAAGTTGGCATCTTTTTTACAACTTCTTTTATTTGATGGGTTGGTTTTTCTTTTGGTAGTGGATTATACTAAGAAAATGCTGGGAACTTTCAGCCCTCAAAAGGAGCTTTATGTGTATGAAATGGAAGAAGAAACTACGCCGTCGGGTATGTTTGCGAGAGGCTCGTATTCTGCAAGGACAAAGGTTCATACCCTACCTGTATAATTCTCGTTTGATAACGATTTTATTTTTAGTTTAGAAGAAGAAACTAAACCGTCCTAATTTATTTATTTTTTTTCAGTTTGTGGATGATGATGGGAAGTGCTATTTGGATGTGAATTACCACTTTGAAATCCAAAAGAATTGGCCAACAAATTAATATTCCTCTTTCCTGTTGGAGATATTATAGCTTTGGCTTTGATATTGGTGCTTCAACTGTGTGAAAGGCTAAAATGATTTGTGTTACTTTTTGTAATATCATCCAAATGGGATTTGTGTATCAACTGTTCATTTAATAGATTTTTTTTTTTAATTTTCATTAACTCTTTTTGGCCATTTTCTGTTATTATAATCATACATGCATAATTCCAATGACACCGATAAAATTCAACCACCGATTGAGTCTATCACTGGTTAGTTTTACTATTGATGGAGTTCAATGAGTGACTCAATCTATCACTGATTAGTTCTATCACTAATAGAAATCATGTGTTGCAAATGAATAATTTTAGAAATTGTAAATATAATAGAAGAGGTAAAATGTGCGTGAGAGTAAATTCCCTTTATTTTATATTTGTGAGCATTTAGTTCAGTTTAGGCTAACTTCAACCCGACATTCCACCTGACTGTATAATATAGGCTTTTATTTGATTGTAAAAAAAATCAATGAGTAGATAGGTGGTTATTATAGTTGAACTTATAACCTTTTTGATTTTCTAATATTTTCTTTAACTATTAGACTAATCTATAATAGTTATATTAATCGGTTGAATTAGAAAGTTATATTGTTTTTTGTTTTGTTTTTGAAAAATAGAAAGTTATATTGTTACACTTGCAAATTGAAATGAAATATGTTAATAAACTGTTAAATGGTCTCCAATATTAGAAGACATTATTAGAGGAGCATTCATTAATTATATATAGTTGTTGAATTAAATGATTGTGTGGGTTTGTAATTATAATCTTAATTATTAAAGAGAGGTTGATGTGGAAAATAAGCATAGAAGTGGGCAGACCCTCCCAACAAGTGTTTGATTACTCTTGTTTTGCTTAACCCTTACTCTAAACCTAATTAGTATTTTCATTCTCTTTTCTATTCCCACTTGCTAATTTGGTGGGGTTTTGTCATTATTTTTTTGGGTGTGTTTATGATTCTTTTCCTAATCCCAATTATGTGTTTGAAAGCATTTCTAAGTTTAATTTGTCTATCATCCTTCCTTTAATTATCTTTTGTTGCTGGTATTCCATGAAAATATTTCAATACAATCAATATTTCACTAACAAATTTGGATTTAATTTATTGAGACATTATTTACTTAACTACCAACCTAAGTAATTAACTCTATTTAAAGGAAATTAAGTGAGTTTAATTATGGCTTCATCTAGTTAAAAAAGTGAGATCTGAAAACTCTAAGATTAGCATCATATATTTAGTTTTCCCTATCTGAAAACTGTAAGTTAATGGTTCTTGTCATTCTAAGGAAAACAATCAAATTATTCCATGGCTTTATTAAGAAACTTTAGTTAATTACAAATTTCTCTATATGTTCAAACTTTAGAGAATGACATTTTATTTTTGGATGTTATCTGCTTGATGGTAGCAACAGCAGACTGATCAAACTTCATTATTTCATCTCTCTGCCTCCAAGCAGAAGACTCTTTAAAAGACAAAATGTTCTACAATGGTTGTGGGCGTGATTGGACGATATAAATATCATCACCAACGACGCAACCTTCGACATCCTGTGGGCACCCAAACTTGCTTTCCAAGAAGAAGCCAACGGCACAAAGACGTTGACCGAGCTGCTCACGAAACGTTGGGTCGTAAGACAATGGTTTTATGCTGTAATCTACCGTCAAATGCGCCACTTCTCCATCAGCAGGGCCAGTAGCAAGAACTCGTAGCTCTTCACTGAAGTTAGCGAAGGCCAGTGTTTTCACTAGACCATTAACCTTCCCAGATGAAAGACGCCATGGTGTGCCACGGGTGCCAGAAGCCAGAGTTTCGCCAAGTCCGCAGGCAATCTCAGCCTCGACAGACTTGTCATTTTGGTCGGTTGGGCTAAACGTGTGTAGGACAAATGATAACTCAGGAGAAAGCATTTCTTGCACCAGTACAGCCATTAAGGCATCCTTCTGAGGTACCCCAGCAGCTCGTCTGCTTAGAACTGCTCTTCGAGTGTACAAAGATGCCCATACTTTGCAAACAGCATTCCCAAAAGCAATTGGATTTCTCACACTTACATTTGGAATTGAATCATATAGTCCAGCAGCTGACATGCCAGCCAAATCCTCGACATTCGCACTTGAACGGACGATTAAGCGTGCGTCTTCAGGAAATATTGTCCCCACACTCTCAATTATGTCTTGTGTTAATTGCTGAGAGGATACCAACTCCTGGAGTTGTTTGCAGAGTTCATCTAATTCCACTCCTACTTTTGCTGTTTCTACTTGTTCCAAAATAGATTTGAACATTTCCAAGGAATTACTTTGAGCGAGTGCCAATTCCATAGAACCAAATGGAATCACTGCACCTGCAGGGACTCGAAACGTTGCTGGAATCTGTAGATTTGTAACACCTGCCAACAAAAGTTATTCCTCAATGGCTGGTTGTGTCAATAATGTGCTGTAATTAAAAAAGTATTTGAGTATGATCCGAAAAATGCGTGACATCAAAGTATGATCATTGTTGTAAATCCCACGTACGATAGATTAAAGGCTTCAAGGACCAATTAAAAATCAAATTCAAACCTTAGGGACCAAATATGTCATATTTGAAACTTTTAAGGACCAGATAAAAACTAATTTTAAATTCCAATGACCAAAAGTGTTAGTTTTGAAAACTCAAGGACAAAAAAAAACTAAATTCAAAATACTTTTCCGGTTAGAAAGAAGAGAAGAGAAAGAGTAATCCTTGAAATCCGGGGAGCGTTTAATCCAAGATACCACCATTAAGACAATACCATAAAAAAAAACTGCTCAAAAGGCTACGTTAGAACTTAGAACTTTAAACCGGTTCAATTGAGGTGGGGACTATTACAACTCAAAAGTAGCTTTATTCAAGCCAATCTCAACTGGTATTAACAACCACGAAGTCTGTGGTTCGAATCCCCCAATCCTCTGATGTACTAAAAAAAAGTAGCTCTCTTCAAAGAATAAGATCCAAAATGTACCTTCATCTGAGATTGCAGCCAAAGAAGCCAAATGGCCACAAGATGCAGCTTTTGCTCCTGCAATTTGAGCATCTGCATCTGCAAGTGGTACCACTCCAGAGGCAATTCCCTAGACAAAAGTTCAACCGTCACTAATTTTTACGAAAATCAACATACGAGAAGCAAAACGAATTCTGGTGAAGCAATTTTGGAGATCTTTAAACTAAGGAAGATAAGTCCATATGTTATGTCATTGAGGAAAGATTTGACTGTAGTATATGAAACCTGTTTTGAGGAGGGAGCGCCCGAGGCAGGTAATACGGGGTCTTGCACACTGGGCTTTTGAAAACTAAACGCATATTCGTCTTGAGCAATTTTGACAGGAAATTTATCAGAGCTAATATCCGATGAAGGATATATATTAACAGCTGTTGCTGATGCATCCATCCTGCACATCCCATTGAAAAAACAGTTGGTAAGGCTTCCCTACACTACAATCCCCAAGAATAAGAACATGAACCAAAAACCAAACGTAGGGGAGGAAGAGTAATGAATATAGATATGTACAACCTCACACAACTTCCCAGAAGTTTCTGCAGACCAGAAATTCTCTCATCGTCTTCGCATGTCACAAACACAACCTTTTCCTACAAAGCCACCCACAAACACTGTTGTTAATATTTTTTTTATAACCGGGAATTAGAGCTTTGCCCCAGTACATACCTAAGGGCAGCCGCGCCCGTCCCAAGGCCCACACTTTTACAGTCCAACCGAAGTTAGAAAAGATAATTTATTAAAGAGACTGCACTTACTTGTCGAGCCCTTACACCAAGATGAGATAAATGAGGTAATTCCTGTAGTAGCACAACTCCTGTTATGTTACTCCCAGCAGCTGTTACCTGCAAATCATCAACTTCAACAACATTTTCCTTTTTCTTTCATGGAGGCACAACCTAATACTACCACATCAGAAGAAACAGATGAAAAACAACAACACCATAGATAGGGAGAGTGAAAGGAGATATTTTAGCTTCGAACCTCCTCATCGCCATCAGCTTTGTTAACCATAAGAATAACAGGTCCTTTGACGGACGTTGAAAGAGACCCTGGGACAATTCTCTCAACCTGAAGGCATACCCAAAATTACAGATGCACAATGGTAAATTTCTATCAAGTAGGCTATGTATCTAAATAACATTTGTGTTGCTAACGGTGCTAATTCCAACAAAATAAATATATGAGCACCTGAACAAATGTTCCTACAGCAGATCCTGGCACAAGAACGTCCCAACCCTGCGATCCAAGTACAGTTCTAACTGCTTTCAAAAGAATGGTGCAAAGTTTTGATACCTGAAAAATTACACTAGAGTTTCCCAAAATAACTCAGCATCAATTCATGGTCTACGAACAGTAATAAAGAAGAATGAAATAAAATTACCAAAATCATTATACCTAGCACGAATTTCAGCTTCAGCATATGTTCTCACACTGTTCTCGGGGATACCAAATGCTTTTCCAAGCACCTGAAAATGAATGCCAATCAAAGATTTTGTAGCATGTTAAAAAGTTAAAAACTATCCCACTAAAATAATAAAGAAATACATTTACGTTGTGGACAAGATAAGATGCTGCAATTCAAAACCATGCAACAAGAAGAAACATATAATCCTTCACCAAGTCTAAGACAAAGGATGTATTTAAAATGTTGTTCTTCCCATAAAACTATAGCTATATATAAATTTCTTGTTGCCCACAAAACCACACAGAAATACATTGGTAGTTCATTGATAGTTCTTGTCGTGTTTATGATTATTCGATGTATTTATACCTGAACTTTCTCAGGGAATATTTGAAGAAGCGCTTCAGAATATTCTTCAGTTAGCCTCCGCGTTCTATCCAGAGTAGCCTTAAGCCTCAATCCCCAAATTTTTTGGCCATCTTCACTTCCTGGATTAACAAAATAAAAATTTCCTGAAGTGGTTAGCTAAGCATATAAATCAAGTTGATCAACAGAAAAATTTACTGAACATTCACATTTGACTGCTACAACTGTCAATTGATTAGAGTTACAAAGCATGAACACCTTAATTCAAGTAACGTGTTCTAGGCAATATAAGTAGGACCCTCTTTACTTGTTAGACATATGCTTGACCTTTGTTAAGCACAATAAATACATGTCCAGCTTTGTTCCTTGAGATCTTTTATTTTAATCTAATTTCCTTTTTTCCAATAAATAAATAAACAATAAACTTATTTTCTGATCTTATTAATTTTAAGCAGAAAGATGTCTTGCTAGAGACAACAGTTACCTTCCCTTTCAGCCAGACCTCTTTCCTTCCAAGCACAAATCTCATTTTCTATAGCCACACACTCTTTTGGCTTCCAACCAGATAAGCCCAGCTGATGAGTACCAAAAATAAGGGCATCCAGTGGATCATTCCAAGAGCTTACATTCTTTGACTTCACATTTTCTGCCAGCCAATCAGCACCCCTTGTTGCCTCAAGCACATTTAGAAATCTAATAGCACATCAGTGAAAACTAGAGACCATCAGAATAAATCAAATTTCCTTTTGGAACCTCCTATCTAAATTATAATATTATGCTAGTGATACTAAACAAAAGTGTTGGTTTATGTTAATTTTAATAGAATAGTATTTTTATCTTTTTAATCATATTTTCCTTTTAGGATTAGATTAAAATATTGTTTCTATCTTTTCCTTTTATAATTAACATTATTTTTTTCTTTTAAGAATAGGTCATCTTTTCCTTTTATGATTATATATTATTTTTTCTTTTATAATTAGGTAATGTACTCTATTTAAACCCAATATTGAGTTCATCATTGAATGAACAACTTGAAGAATTTGAAATTCCATCTTTCAACATCGATGTTTCACAAACAATCAAATCGATGTTTCACAAACAATCAATTCACCATGCACCGTAGGCCTAGACAATAGACAAGAAAAAGGCCACTAGGAAGCTTAAAAAATATGTACCTGCTAAGAAGAACAAACAAGTAGTCCTCAAGCCCAATCTCACAAAGACGCCACTGTATTTGCACAAAAGAGCAGAAAATAAGACCCATGAAGATTTCTAACTTGAATGGTTTTATAAATAAATACTTTCAATTAGCTTACTTTTTGTCGCATGGCTATTGCAGCATCAGAAGCATCATTTCTTAAGCCACTTTCAAGGCCTCTTACAAGTATATCTCTCAAAGCACTCAAGGATTGGATGGTTTTGAAGACCAGGCCAGTGCCTTGGTTTGGTAAAGAACTGCCCAACTCGTCTGCAGCATCTAAGTTCTGGAAATAAAATACCAACTTTTCATACTCAGCCTAGTTATCTTAAGATTCTCTACCAAACATTGAAAAAAAAAAAAAAACCATTGATGTATAAAAAAGTTGTGCAAGTGACCATTAGTAAGACCTCAAAGTATATAACCAGCTTTTTTTTTCTTGGCAAAATGTGTTGCCAGGCTTGAGAATTTCAACAGAATACGGGATTCTTTTCTCCTGTTAAAATCCCAACCAAGACCTAAGCAAACCTAAATCCTTTAATCAAGTTTCATCTCAAAACCATTTGGTCATGGGTGAAGTTAGCTCATGTATCTTATAAATGTTGTGAGACCTCTTTCTAATGTGAGATCTCTTTCTAATGAGAGATCTATTTTTTGATCGGATCATTTTTTTTTATTGAATACTCGTTTGAGTTTCATGGTATACCATATTAGTAAAATATGAAGTTTCATCTCAAAACTAATTGACTATGAATGAAGTAGCTCATGAATCATGTATCGTGAATTTCCCCATATTGGAACAATGTAGTCCTCAAGCAATTTCCTTAAATTACAAAAACCAAAGTCAATAACAAAAGTATTTTTCTTTAAGTTTTCTTGTGAAATTGTCAATTTGAGAATTGAAAGTTCATATGCATAGGAGAAGAAAATGTTGAAAATGATAAAATTTTAAACAAAAGTTACAAAAACAAATTGCATTTTTGTTAATCACTTAACTCATTAAATTAATATCAACAAATTTAACTGATAAAAGATCACCTTTTTGCACTCCAAAAAGTAGGCAAGAGCTGACGAGCCACGTTCATTAACTGATTCTTTGATTGATTCAAGTTGTTCTGCAAGACTGAAAATAGCACAAAATTCTCATTTCAGAAAGAGTATTGCTATAGAGTTTGGGCTATAAATTGACTCATCATAAAGACATTTTACAGGATTTCAACAAACTTCAAGTAAAAATTTCATATTAGTCATCAAGTTTTCACTTAACAGATTGAGCAGTGAAGCAAAAATTGCAGCCTATCATATTCATAAAAATGGACATGCCTTGGGTATCAAAAATTGGATACCCCAATAAAGAAAATGGAGAATTAACCAGACAGAGAAAAAAACCTGACACGATAAACCCTCAGCTCGGCTAGGTCACCAACAACAAACATTCTACACCCTGGGTCACAATGAAACTCTCCAATAAAGAAAGTAGAGCGACAACATCCAATGTCTCCCAATGAATAAGAGGACGTCGGAAACGTGACAGAATTCCCAAATTGTAACAGTTAGAGAACTTCAGCAACATTCAACTTAGCTTCCGCCATCCAAGCATTCCCCAAAAATATCACCACTCATATACCCAAAATTGATAGAAAGCAATTTATTTATATATCAAAGGCACTATCGTCACATACTTAAGAGAACTTCAAGATGACTCAAAAGGTTTTCTCTATCAAAATCTCTTTCTCCCTATAAACCCCTCCCCGGGCCTTAATTGAACACATGACTAACAAATATGTTAAAGGTCCCAATTCAATATTACAAAAATTCCAGTAAAATACCCCTTTCTCTTCCCTCTACAACTATACTACACTTTCGTAACAAGTAACTTTGGGACCTATCGGAAAGATTTAGAAAATAAAAAGATGGAGAGAGGCCAAAAGTTGCTCAGTCAACAATTTTATTTTTAACAAAGGAAACAATGAAGGAGCCAAAAACAGTCGACATTTTTTTTTAAACAAGGATAACCACGCCCGTCCCTAGGCCAGGCACCGGAGACATCAAAGGAATGGAGACACAAGAGGTGTCTATAAATTAATGTCATAGGTGAGTCTCGAACCTGATACCTTGAGGGGAGTACACCTTCAAAGCTCAAGTCTTCAACCACGTGCCCCTTTGGAGACAATTTAAGAACATATTGCCTAACCACACATTGTGGAAAATAGGTATGTTTCAGAGGAATAATACTAGGAATATCATCATAGTAGATAACAAAATACTTTTAGAATCTTGAGGGTAGGTTAATCATTAGCCAATATTAGTTATATTATATAACGTGATTTTAAATAAAGTGAGTGAAAGAGGATGAAGATTAGCAATAGTTTAGTTGTGAAGGCTAGAGTTTCACCCAAAGAGGGAGGAGTCCAAGTTCTTTGAATTACATAACATTCAATGTTTTACTATGTTTTATTTTCCAGTACTTCATGCTATTTCTACTTCTATTTTCCAATTTCTATCAAAATGGTATCAGAGAATTGATTTTAGTCATAGATGATAGAAATCTAAGCAGCTTGAATACATGCAGTGGAAAGAAATATGCCATGCAATCCATTTCATATACATTACTGTATATGTAGCACATCAAACATGAAGACCTAAGAATGACAGGATGAAGGAAGCCAAGTAATGGATTCTTTATCTGACCTTCCAGCATTGAAGAAATCTTTCAATTCTCGGAAGAATATTTTGAACTGCTCAACAAAGGCTTCACTATATTCTCCGGGGTTTTTGGTTATCCTTGTAAGCATTGCTTCTGTGGCAATTAAGTCTTCAGGACCAGCATTGCGATGAAGCTTGTTTTGTATTGTATGTTTGATTTCTTGCTAAAATGTAAAACATAATTTTTTTAAAAAGACCATATAAATTGTACTCTAATGAACCAATAGGGATCACTAGCAAAAGAAAGATTTAATTGGCATTGACTGGTCTTCAAGGGGTTACCTTGAGGTCATGAGGAATATCATTCCGATGAGCAATATCTCGTATACGTGTTAAGGGAACAGATGCAGTAAATTCTGATTTGAAAGATGGCAAACATGGTTGAATTTTTCTGATAATGAGAGCTACCTTTAAATGAAAAGAAAAGAAAACAGTTTTTAGCTGAGAGAAGCAGAGTCAAAAGACAAGCATAAAGTCAGTAATTGAAGCATAATTATTTTTTTTTGATAGGAAACACCTATAAAACAACAATAACAAAGCTAAACTGGTGAGTATATAATTGGATGCTGAGTGTTAAGAGTCATCGGTTCCTTTTATTTCTTATGGAACAATGGAGCTTTCATACACGAAAGAAAACCCGAAGAGCCTACCAACAAAACAACAGCCTAGAAAAGAATCCAAATAAATACAAAATCTTTTTTCAACATAATGTTTCCTTGATGAAATGAAACTTGCACATTTGTTGTACATTACTTAACAAAACATAAAAGATTTCCCATCCAAAATGACTATGTAAAAAAATCAGAAGTTCTTATCGACATTTGTGTTTAATCAATCTTTTAGAATAGATAAATTTGATCGATGAATGAAATAAAGAGTAAAATCTCTGCACACCTAATGTTGAGTTCCATGAAAGCATAGGAGATTAAAGAGGAAAGACTCTAACCACTAAAAGAGTGTTGTCATTTTTAATCAATATAGTTTTGAACAAAATAGGTGTAGTTTTCTTTTCTTATCAATTTGAGTTGGTTCAAAGTCAACTTTTTTCTTTCAAAACCAATAATGACGAAACTAGAGGTGTAAGACATAGAAGTTAGTAGTAGAAGTAGACCACCTGAGGAGAAATATCTTTCTTGGAGGACAAACGTTCTAATTCGCGAAATATAATCCTAGAAATTTCAGCATGCCTATTTGGCCTGAAATGACCTCCATCTTCAAAACAAGGGATTTGACCTGTATTTATCCACTGAACAAGAAGAATCTTGAGAATATAGGAGCGCGGAAGAGAAAAGGGAAAGAGATTATTAAACAAGGTGTTGAAGAGGACCTTAAGGTAGATAGCAGAATATATCAATGACTCCAGGCGCTCCTCATCGTTCACATTTTCAACTAATAATTCACGCACAACTTCAAGCTGCACAAGTAAACGTTGGAAAATATATCAAGAGGATAGATTTTTATAATTTTCCAAAATGAAATAGATAGTAAATTCTGATCAATTACTGTTTTAGATTTCTCATCACTGACAGGTGCATCAGTATCACCAACGTATCCAGCACCACATTAGAAACCGTGTTCCAAAAACGAAAGAAAAATGAAATAGAGTAAAGAAATACATGACGATCATGAGAGACATCCACATGTATCAGCTAAACTCGAAATAAACAAGACAAATGATGGATCTTTAATATACCTTTTTCCGCCAACTCCTCGCATTTTTATCTCCTTCTACCAACTGTAGAGCCAACCCCTCAAGCTCAGAAGTGTCCCAACAGCTCTCAGATTCTCGGTTGCGATGTTCGTTAGACCTCATAAACGAGACATTCTTCCCTTTCCACTGCCCAACAAAAGGACTGGCCCCATCTTCAACATCCTTGTCCGTTTCATCTCCTTCTCCACTCCCCTTTGCATCCAAATTCAACATTGTATCTCCTTCATTAACCTCCCCTGCATCCAAAGGCAACATTTTCACACCCTCCCCAGTTTTATTCCATCGATGAACCGAGCTAAATCTCCCTACCTTCGGCAACCAGAGAACCCGGTTGCCTCCGGATTCCCACGACATACTCCCATCCTTCCCCACAACGACAAACTTGAACTCAACCGGCTCATCGCCTTGGAGCTCCAAATCACAAACCCACCCATCCTCACTCCATTTAAGAGGAACATAATTCTTCCATGAACCCAATTCTTCAGCTGATCCTATAACCGCCACAGACTCCCCAAATTCAACTTGGTGCTCCAACCTCACCTTCAAAAGAACCTTCCCACCAATACCCAATTTCCCATTCATGTTTTTCTCTTCATCTCTGTTAAATCCAAACACAATCTCATAATCAAAAGAATAAAAACAACATCTCAAAAGCCTAATGAAGCAAAAGAACAAAAATCAAGAAAAACCCAATCTACCTGATGGTTTCTTGAGAAGCAGAGACAGCCCCACAAACGATCGGAGAGCCGAGCTTCCATGAACAATCACGATTGCAAAACCCAGGTCGGGAAAAAATCGCCAAACGAAAAGGGGTTTCAGGGCATTGCAGGCGGCGATTTCGGTGGCGATTTAGAGCACTTGGGAGTGAGAATCTGTTGGTAGCTAGAGAGCAATGAGGAGCACGAAGAGAACCCATTGTTATGATTCCTCGAAGAATCGGATCACTGCGAGCATTCCAAATTGAACGCAATCGCGATTGCTTCAAGAGAGATTTCAGATACTTTTTTCGAGTTCCCAATGAATGGAAGATATTTTCTTAAATTATGCGGTAATGAATCTCGAAAAATGCCCACACCCAGCCACGTGAAATCAAGTATAATCACGAAGCTAATAACTATTTCATCCTTTAATCAATTTTTGAAGTAAAAGACAATGGTGGCCTCTTGTTTATTTGCAAATATGGCATATTTAATCTAATGATCCGTGAATTCTTTTAAATTCCTATTTTTCATCGTTTACTCCCTCCTTTTTATACGGGATTTGGTTTAAGTACTAAGACCCGGTCAATAAAATTTTAAAGGTCCGGTAGCAATCATAAACATAACCAATAGACCTCTATGTATTTACATTTTCCCGCATCAATATTCAATCGCATGATGTATATATGAATGGAGTCATTTATTGGATTGGAATGGAAAAAATAATAGGGATGTCAAGAACATATATACTGTTGACGTTGAACTGAAACATTTCAAGTGGATAGTCCTAAAAGTTGGCCCTTACCCTTCAACTATTTAATGGCATCATTTATGCAATCATTTATATGATTGAGCCACTATATGAAATTCAATTCTGGAGATGCAATCCAAAAATTCTTGGATTAAAGATTTTATTCTTCATACCCATGACAATCACGAGAGTTCAGACGTGCTCTCTTTTGAAGCCTTCGAAAATGGAAAGAAATTGGATAAAATAAGAAATAACTTGTTTTGGTTGAAGTATGGGAGGAAGATCAAGGAGAAGGACAAAATAAAAACATTGATTCCACCTTATAGAAATTTTACATACGTTTATTTGTGTCATATAGATTCCTTATATTTTGGTTTGCTCTCGAGCATCTTGACAAGGAATGATCAGTCTTTTTAACTGCTTTCCTAGCATATTGTTTTTTGTTTAGTCATTTCAACTTATTACTTTTTTACTTAGTTTACTATTTTTGTATCGAGATTTTTTTTTTCATAACTTTTATTGTCTATGCTCACCAATCTATTATAATAATATTACAAATATGTATGTATTAGTTCGTTATTAATTAATAGTTATTAGAGATATCAAATTTGAGGACAGTGGGTAAAAAGGTGAATGCCAATTGAATCATTTGATGATTAATTGTAAAAAGAAAAATGAACAATTGACTAACTCTAAATACAAAACTATCATGGAGTAGAGATTGGTCAAAGAGGGTTTTGAGGTGCATAATGTGATGAGTTCATGATTGTCACCTACCTAGGAACTAATTTTTTACAATTTCTTTGTCATCTAAATATTGTAGGTCTAACAGTATATCTTGTAACATTAGTCGAGATGTGTGAAAGCTATCCGAACAATCACGAATATCCAAACAAATAAAAAAAACTCTAAACACAAAATGTAGGTCACCCCTGATTTGTACCTTAAATAGTTTATGATTTTACTTCTTCTAAACTACTGTATAAGGGGTGCTTGTTTTTGTTTGTTTAGGAGGGGAATAAGTTTAGATTTCTCAGCTCTTTATTTGTTTTAGTACAAAGAAAACACTCATAATTCATCATGAAACATCTCATAAAACCACCTATCAAACTCTCATTCAACTCCCAAACTCTTTTTATTTTCTAACTTTTAACCTTTTTCTCTCCCTATAATCTAACTTTTATGGGTTGTCAGTGAGTACACATTGGTTACAAAAAAATAGAAATAATGTTTAAATAAAAATTCAATTATAAAAATATCAAAATTAAAAGGTTTAGTTAATGTATACAAATTTAAAGGTTTAAATGATGATCGGCATTTTCTTGGTCTTGGACTCTTGGAGGTCTACAAACTATCTAATATGGCGAGTGAGACGTTTGCATTTTTTTTTTAAATTAATTTTCTTTTTTATTCTACCCATTATGTGACAAATTTAGAAGGGAAGATTTTGTAGTTTTGAAAAATGAGAATGTGATAAGTTTTGAGAATACTCTTTCATATTCTTTTCGTATAGATTGTTTAAAGTGTAGCCTAATTATTTTTGTTTGAAGTGATGACAAAAAAGATTATCGTTGTTCGAGATAATATTGTACATGTACCAAAGAGAGGAAGAAGAAAGCTAATGCTAAAATATAAGTCACTTTATTAGATATGAATATTCACAAATTACAACACACATATTTTGATCTTGACAATCATACGAAGCAATAGAAAGTCACTTTTTGACTATGTCAAACCTTTGACATCTTGCAAATATGAATAATGTACTTTCGATTAAGAGGTCGACTCGAAATCACTCCTATATTTGTTTAATTTAAAAAAAAACTTGACATTTTATCCTACCTAAAGTAACTAGTTTTTAAAAGCCAACAAAAGTATATTTTTAGTAGTATTTTGTAGAATTTAACAACTAAGAGGTTATAGATTTTAATCTCTAGCTATTTCCTAAATTTTATATATCAAATTAAAAAAATATATATATTTTTAGAAACCTACCTAAACTAGTCAAATTGTCAATAGAAGTCATATTCTCAAAAGAATTTGGTTAATGACTTGAGTAATGTCTACACTTATTTCTTAAAATTTTCCATTTAAACTCATTTATTATTATATTTTGTAAAAGTGTATCCCTAAATTTCCACCCAAATGCGGTTTACCTATAACAAAATTCATTAAGAATTTTTTTTAATATACGTATAGAGTTATCGAAGAACACTCATACGATTTTAAGGTAATGAGTTTCAAATCCTGTTGAATTGACAGGTAAAAGTAAACCAAGGCTAAGTATTAACTTACTGATCGAGTCAGTGGTGCGATTGGTAATTTGTTTTGGTGTTAATTCATTTCCCTTCCACGATTATATAAGTTCAATTCCTATAATCTGTATTTGTAATCTCTCTTCTCTAATTTATACAAATGATCATAATTTAACTTATTTACCATCAAAAACCAAAAACTAAATTTCAAACCTAAAGATCAAAAATAAAAATTATTGAAATGTAAAAAATAAAAATATTCATTTTTAAAACATAACAAATCAAGTCTCAAACTTAGAGACCAAAATATAATTTTCTCTTTTTTTCAAATCGAGAATTTAGTAAAAATTGAGGATTAGAAATCAAAATTGTTTCTTTTTTTTTTTCTAAAAGAAAAAGGGGGAAAACTATTTAGAAAGATTAAAAAAATAATAATATATATTGTTATTGCAAATGCGAAATTCAAGTCTACCTAAACCCTAAACTTTAAAAATTAAAAATTCTAACAATAGTAATAAAATAAAATAAATAAATATAAATATATATATATATATATATATATATATATAATATAAATAATTAAATAATATAATAATTATTATATTGATAAAAAAATATATATGTTAAATTAATGGATAAATTCAGGTTGGTCGGGTTGGGTTGATCTTAGGTCGACCATTAACCCAACTCAATCCATAAAACTTTCATATTTTGAATTCAATCCAACATATTTATGTATTCAACCCAATTCAACACGTCAAATTGAGTTGGGTTGGTTCGGGTTATCGGGTTATTATGCACCCTACTTTCTCATAACCCTAAATTCTTGTGAGTTTCTGTGCACATTGTTACTTCTTCAAGTTCATGTAATCTTATGTAATTGAGGATTAATAATATCCTGAGTTGGGTTTTAGGGAGGAATTTCAAACAGTTCTAATCTAATTTTCCCTCTAATTCAGCTCTCAACATTGTGTTTATATTTTTAATTCTTCCAATGGGTTGACTTTTTTTTCTTTTTTTTTTGTTGATCTTCCAGTAGTGACCATGGAGAGTCTCAAAAAAAAAAAAAAAGTAGTAATGCCATTATGCACATTATAAATTGGGGGGCTTCACCTCCCACTCCATATTGCTCCCTTGATCTTCTCCAAACTCCCAATCTCCAATTTACCCCTTTGCAGATATATGTGTAAATCATGGAATCATCTTATTTTAGATTATGCACAACATTCCTTTTCTAAACTCCAACTTCCAAACTCTTTCGTTTTCACTACCAGTGATTTCCGTCCCAATTTCCACAATCCCAAAATTCATTGTTTTGATATTGATACCTTGAATATCGCGGCCTCTCATGCCCTCGTCGAACCTCATGTTAAGTTTGTTATTGCTGCAATGGCCTTTTGTATATTAACAAATATCGCGGCCATCCTTTTTGTAAAGGCATATTTAATTCAATGATCAATGAATTCTTCCCAACTCCTGATTTTTGTGATTTGCCTCATCAGTGATACAAAATTTTCTTAGCCTACAACATTCGCAAGTCGAAGATTTTAAGGTTTGATGGCAACCATAACCATAACCAATAGACATGTATTCATCTACCTTCTCACGCCAATATTCAATCACATGGTGTGTATAGGAATGGAGCCTTTATTGAATGGGAAACGAAAAATACAATAGAAACTTCCGGAGCATATATGTTCTTGATGTTGAAACCGAAACATTTGAAATGATGGTCTTGGAAGTTGGCCCTTACTCTTTTCGAGATACCCTTCAACTATTTAATGACACCATTTATGTAATTATTTCTATGGTCAAGCCAATACAACAAATTCAATTCTTTGTACATTCATCATCATCAATCACTCATAATTCATCATCAAACATCTCATAAAACCTTCTATCCAGCTCTCAACTCTTTTTATTTTCTAACTTTTAACTTTTTGTCCTTTTACGATTGTCATTTTGTACACATTTATTAATAAAATAGAAATAGTTTTTTTAAAAAATAGAAATTTAATTATAAATATCAAAATTAAAAGAAATATAAAAAATTGAAAAGGTTTAACGTATATAAATTAAAAGGTTTAATTTTTTATAGTAGAAAATGGGGGAGGGGACCAACAAAACCCTAAAGGATAATATGTTCTCAAATAATGATGGTTCAAAATCTCTCCTACATTGATTTTTTTTTTTTTTTTTGAGATATACATTGATTTAATTCAAAAATAAAACTTTTGATATTTTAGCCTAAATAAAGTAAATTTCCTGTTTTTAAAAGTCCAAGAGATTAGATTCTAATCTCAGTTAATTTCTTGTTTTTAAAAGTCAACAAAAATGCAATAAATTTTTAATAAATAAGAGATGAAATAGGTTAATGTAAAAACAAAGTCAAAAAATAAAAATCATAAAAATAAAAAGTTATTTGAAGACACGAGGGAATCAAAATAAATAAATTTTGAAACTTACAAAACAAAAATGGAAATGAATGGAACAAATGCATTAATTGGATGGATATATTTGGCAATAAAAGAGAGGTTATGTTTAGAAGGTTCCTTTGAATTAGGATGAAAATGTTTTGCCTTGTTTGGCTCAATGGATTTCTCAAAAACCTCCTCAATTTCCTCCATCAACCCTCTTCTCAATCCTCAATCCTCTTTCTATTGCAATTATTTCTTTCTTTGCACAAAAACAATTTCTTGTTCTCTCCCTTTCTTGGTGCATTGAAGGATTTCTCTATAATTCATAGCATTTTCGCATTCGCTATCATACGACCGTTATAGTTACGACCCCGACCTCTCCCTACAAGTCATTACGACTTAAGGGTGTCTCCCGGGACTATTTTCTCGAAGTTGTGGACCTATTTTCTCAAATTTCGCCTAAGAGAGTTGCCTCGTGCTCCGAAGTATGTATCGTTATCGTTGTCGTTACGCGTATTCTCTTATCTTTTTGTGCTGATGTTTTATGTTATCTCCATTAGAAAAACATATGAAAAATGCAGAAGATCATATTTCCAAAATGCACTAATCCAATCCGTTTAGTTGTGCTAGTTTTCTTCATCTTAGGCTCTATATTGTTCATATTTGATTATTCTGCCTTATATGAAACAAAAATAATTGAAGCCACCCTCTTAACCAATGACTTCTCAAATTCCTCATCCATTTCTACAAACCCTTCCATTGATCCAAAACCTAAACCAAAACCAAAACCAAAACAAGAACCCATCAAAACAGAAAACACCATAAAACCAAAAGAAACCATCATCAAAACTCAAACCAGATCTTTCTCCATTTCTCACCCACCCAAAAGATCAAGAAAAAGAGGTGTTCATCACAAAGTAAGACTCACAAAAGCCCAACATTCTCATGATATTGAGCTCCCAAACAAAGCAGATGATCCCTCATGCAAAGGGAGATACATTTACATTCAAAATCTTCCCAAGAAGTTCAATGAGGATTTGGTTCAGAATTGCAGATCACCCAATTTGAAATGGTCAGAAGTATGCAGATTTGTGGGGGAAAATGTGGGGCTAGGCCCAAGAGTTCTGAACCCCAAAAGGGTTCTAACCAACAAAGGCTGGTTTTACACAAACCAATTTGCATTGGAAGTGATTTTCCATCAAAGAATGAAGCAATACAAATGCTTAACAAAGGATTCCTCTAAAGCAACAGCAATTTTTGTGCCATTTTATGCAGGTCTTGATGTTGGTCCTTATCTTTGGGGGTTCAATGCCTCAATTAGGGACAAGGGCTCCATTGAATTTGGGAAATGGCTATCACAAAGACCAGAGTGGAAAGCCATGTGGGGTAGAGACCATTTCTTGATAGGAGGAAGAATCATTTGGGATTTCAGAAGGAACAATGAAAGTAAATCAGATTGGGGGTCAAAGCTCATGGTTTTACCAGAACCCAGAAACATGACAATGCTGACAATAGAAACAGGTTATTGGAACAATGATTTTGCAATCCCATACCCCACTGATTTCCACCCTTCAAGTGACTCACAAATCATAGAGTGGCAAAGGAAGGTGAAAAGACAGAAAAGACCCTTCCTTTTCTCCTTCATAGGAGGGCCAAGGCCAAGTCAAGAAACCTCCATTAGAGGGGAGCTCATAAACCAGTGCAAAGCTTCAAAAAGCTGCTACTTTTTGGCCTGCATCCCTGGGGAGAAGAAATGTGGTGAGCCAGTGGCAGTGATGAACACATTTATGAGCTCTGTTTTTTGCTTGCAGCCACCAGGGGATTCATTTACAAGAAGGTCAATATTTGATGCCATTTTAGCTGGTTGTATCCCTGTTTTCTTCCACCCTGGAACTGCTTATGCACAGTACATTTGGCACTTTCCAAAGGACCACAAAAAGTACTCTGTTTTCATACCTTTGAACCAAGTTAGAGGGAGAGAAGTGAATGTTAGTGAGATTTTGAAAGGGATTTCTGGTAAAGAAGCTATGGAAATGAGAAACCAAGTGATTAAAATGATTCCTAAGGTGATTTATGCAGACCCCAGGTCAAGATTGGAGACTTTTGAGGATGCTTTTGATGTTGCTGTTAAAGGGATTCTTGAAAGAGTGGAGAAGGTTAGAAAAGGGATTGAGGATGGTAATGATCCTAGTGTTGGTTTTGCTGATATGAACCCTACAAAGTTTGGAATGCTTGGATTTACATGAACAAACATGGTGTTCTGTTTAATATTATTATGATGCCTTTTGCTCAATTTTTCTGTTTATTGTTAGTTTGATATGAGGAATTCTTGGTGTTTTTGTTTTCTTTCTTTGTCAAAATTTGTTTTTGATTCTTTAGGATTGTGTTTTGTTTCTTTTTTTGGTCTTTTCTAAATTTATTAGATCTAAATGTAGACTTTGCCTTTATTAGCAAAAGATTTCAACCTTCTCTTTTGTTTGGCGCTTTGAATCTTGCAAAGAATTTATACATGTACTTGATTTTATGAAATTTTGTTTAGTTTGTGAATTCGTGACAGGTAAATATAAGAGGTAGAGTTTTTAAAATTTAAGTTTATATTAGGGGTGATTTTGATTCGTTTTTTTTGTTGGTTTTGTATCAAACCGACAACCGTTATCTTTGATTTTTAATAATTATAGTGGGTCAGATTATTGTCCCAATTAGTTGAAAGCTATAAAAACTAATCCAAGCAGTCTCTCTTCTAAATATATAAAGTCATAATTGTGACCTACTTAAGATCTAAAATCTACTAATTATCTTAGCAATTAAATTTAGTATGATAGCAATGATCCATGACCAAGGATGTACCAAAACTTTACATTAATCCAAAGCTGCTCCATAATAATAATAATAATAATAAAAAAAAAACATTCCTATGTTCGAGTATATTATATATAGGGGTTTTTCATGTATAATAAAAATGGGCTAAAAAGTTATATTTATAGCACAAAATTAAACATCATTGCAGCTATAGCACAAAACTGGAAAGTAATCAAGTGATTGAGTTCAATCACTGTTAATTGATTGATGAGCTTAATCACTTAACAAACTGATTAAATACAATCAAATATTGATGATTGAGTTTAATCACTGAGAATTTTGCTATAAACCAATTTTTAATAAAAATGTACTATAATTTTAATAGAGAGTCATAAAGTTGCTATACAACGATACAAATTCTCTTATATATACGACATCATCCCAGCAAAAGTTGAGAAATGTTGAGATTGGTTTTAAGTGCTTTGATGCCATGAACTTTAAACAATCAAAGAAGGCAAGGAAAATTCAAATTTTGTTTCTCAAAAAATTAAAATAAAAAATAATAAAGTCAAATTTTGGACTTTCCAAATAAAAAATGTCAATTTTGCATGTTGATTTTTAATATTTTTAGAGCATATTTGGGTAGAGAGAGGTTGGTAGGGAAATGAAATTAGAGTAAGTAATATATACAAATAGTTAAGGAAAGTGAAAATAAATAAATATTTGGTGAAATGAGATGGGAGGAGAAGTGATACAATTTTTTTTTATTTGGTTTATTTATAAAAATAGGCATTTAATAATTTTTTAATATAATAACAAAAATTTGATTATATAATTTATTTATTGATGAAATTATTTTAAAATTTATAATTTAAATAATATTTTTGAATAAAATTTAAAATTTAGTAGATCATAAAAATTATCAAATAAAAAATAAAATAATTTGAATAATTAGGCTTTATATTTGAAATAATAGTAATTTAAAGTAAAATAATTCTTCCAACCTAAAAAAATTTAAGTCAGCTTTTTTCTTCCTCTAACCTATTCTCCTCCAAATAAGTACATATATTTTTTTCTTCATATTTTTATTTTCTTTGTATCCAAACTCACATCTCATCTCCCACACACACACACACACATATATA
>JBBMEF010000023.1:11221356-11240972 GCA_037832685.1 Sicyos baderoa
CAATCTCTTTAACTAATCCACTATAACAACTACAACTAATAAAACCAATAAAACCGCTCCAGCTGTAGCACCTAATAGATGGCATATACAGTCCAATTGAGACTACATTTGATTGTTCTCTAATTCTAATATAGTTCAAATTGAACTCCATGTGTAAACTTCAAAATATAAGTCATGGCAATATATTATCTAAACTTTTTTTTATAGAACTATATCATTAAAACTATACCACAACTCTTGAGCAATATAATGACGAGTCCAATCTCGTAACACAATATACTCATTACAATTCTAAATCTAGATTTTGCTAGGACCTTTTCTTGCAGTCACCAATCTCTGACCAATCACTAAATGAGGTACAAGCCTTAGATAGACAGAAACATCTCTATTACATTTTACTAAAAAAAAAAAAAGAGTGTTAAATCTGTTGCAAATGCATATTATAGATTAAACTTATTCCATTAATTAGCCATAATTATGTATGTATACTATGTATAGGCCAATTTAATATGATTAAGCCACCAATTAAATGTAAAATATCAATTTCTATGATCAAATCGATGATCGTAAGGTTGAAATGAATTACCACCAACTAAAATAACTAACATATCAGCAACTCATCTTCGTGCCGTATAGTTTAGTAGTCAAAATACTATAAAAACAATGGTAGAACTTTTTTTTAAAATTTTTTTTTAACTTAATATGTTTATAACGGAAATAACTTTTTTATAAAAAAGAGAAAAAATAATGTCTCAACATTTAATAATAAAATTTACAAAATTAATTCTCGAAAAAATAAGTCATAGAGTGAAAGTCGTTTCTTTTTCTCTGAAGAAGAAAAAAGTCCGACGGTTTTTTTTAGATTACATCAATTAGAAATGGAGGTTTGAACTCATAAATTTTTTGTCATTGAATATATACTAATGTCGTTGAATAACTATTCACCTGTCGGTGTGGATTTGGATTTATATGTGGGAACATGAAATGAGATTTATTAATTTATTTGCACCACCAAAACCCAATGCGTTGAATTGCATCTTCCCCCACTTGATTAAACTATAATCTATTACTAAAATGAATAATAATTACAAATTGCATTCCATTAGGTATGTACAACTTTAATAATAATTAAATTAAAAACATGAAAGCTATGTTATTTTTATTTAATTTATGTTTTTGTTCGACGACCATGAACACATATTTATATCGATGTATTATTTTGGTTGTCTAACTTAACTTATAACTGTTACTAGGTACACTAAAATTATATTAAATATTAATGGTTGAAATAGGGGTGAAAATAAAAACTAATAACCGACTAAACCGAATCGAACCGAACTGATCCAATGGATCGGTTCGGTTTTTAAGAAACATATTGGATCAGTCGGTTCGGAATGGCAGAAAACCAAAAACTTCAAGAAAAAGAAAAAAGTTTGATTTAATTTAAATTTAAAATTTGGTAGCTAATTCACGGTATCACTTTTCAATTTCATATTTATTGCTTAAAAGAAAAAAGTTTTTTCTTTATTAATTTTCAAGAAAAAGGTTTTTTAGTTCAAACGTAAAGGTTTTAATTTTGTATTTAGTGTACCAGTTTACTTCGACCAAGTCATTGTATATACATTTTTAAAAAAAAATTATATGGATAGGTGTACCCATCATATAATACAAAATTCCACCCATGTGTAATATATTTTAATAAACAAATCAATGCAAAATATTTTAGCCAATGTTTTTTCTAAAGTTTTCTAAATATAAATTAGGAAAAATGAACTACAAAAAAATCCTACCGATTCTCAACAAACAATAAAATTAACATGTCATCAACTTTTTTAACTATCATTTTTACTTAACTATTTTATCTATCTTCTTGACGGTTTTTTGAACAAATTAAAGCAAAATTAAAGAGCATATCGGAATAACTAAAGGAAAAAAAAAAAAGTAACAAGTGACATACCATATGTGTTAATAAACAAAAAGCTGTGAATTTAAATCAACCAACCTCGAAATATTATTGAATCATAAAAATAAAGGTAAAAAATGCAACTTTTTAGTACACAATATTTGAAGTAGATGATTCGAATCCATTAACTCTAGATTAGAAACACGGGTTCATGCTTTTTGAATATTAAAATGCACTTTAAACTTGACAAGTTATTACTAATTTTATATCATAAACTTTTCATTTCATTTCCACAGATCATTTGAATTTCGATGAGTGTTTTAATCTCTACGTTAACCTTGAATAATTTAGCAACTTTTGCCCTTTAATAAAAAAAAATGCTCCCATATGTATTTAATTATTTTTTTTAGCATGAATTTAAAACATATACATTCAGTACAAAAAGCTTCATGTATAGATTTGCAAGTTTTGAAATATTTACTCGACTAGCTTGCAAATTAATTTGAGTCCATAATTTTGTTGAAATAATTAATTAAGCGGGGAAAATTTCCAATTCAATTACTTTTCTTTATAGTGAAAATTCCTATGATTATAATCGATACAATAGAGAAAGAGAGCAAAAAAAAAAAAAAAAAAAAAGTAGGAAGAGAATCCAGATGTTCATAAAATTTAAAGATATAAGATAAAAAATACAAACAAAACAAACAAAGAGAACTGTTTATCCATGTAGTGATCGAGCCTTGGGTCTTGAAGGTATGTTTCTCTTTATTTCCGAGCTTCGAAGTGGCTGAGAGATCAATTTTACAGATCACAACCCTCAATTTTGTTTCGAGTCCTAAAATATATCCGAGTACAACAGTTTTAGGAACATATATAGAAGAACAAAACTTCGAGTTGATTATAAAAAAGTGAAAAAGTGATGCAATAGCGTTTAGAATCATATCTCTATATAAGAAATGCTAAAAAACAACAACAACAACAACAAATAGAACATCGAGATGAATAGAAGGATGTCGAGCGGATTAATTCATGTATTATAGGATCAAACGTAGATATGGAAGTGAATGACAAGAGTGAAGAAACAAAAGAGAGCAAAAAAGAGAAGAGAATGGAGAAAAATGGAAGTGGGGCTTGTTTCGAAGTTTCCGAATTGGATGAACTTTTCGGCGCCGTGGATCTGAAATAGAAGCCCCGGCGATAGGAGAATGAACAGAATCACGGCTACAACAACTGGCCCCCAATCCCCCATTTGATCCTTTGATCTAATTTCCTTAATTTCAAGCTTCCACCCACATATATACATATATATATATATATATATATTTACTTCTTTTCCATTATTTAATTTACTAATTGTCAACTAGGGATGTACAACAAACCCGGCAACTCGGATTACCCAACTCAAATCGTAAGGGTTGGGTTGGGTTATGATTTTGTAATTTTTGTTGGGTTGGCAAATTTTTTACTCGTTCAACCCAACTCAACCCGAATTAAGAATATTATATATAATATGTGTATGTAGGTAAAATAAATTAAGAAGATAGATTTTTAGCATACTTTGTAAGTGTTCTAAAAAAAACATTAAGAACTAATAAGATTGCTAATATGTTGAAATATAATATCATACATTTTTTTTAAACATATTGTAGGTTTATGAATTGAATCTTAAATAAAAAAACGAGGATAACATAACCCGAGAACCCAACCCGAAAATTTAAGATTGGGTAGGGTTGGGTTACACGTATCCATAAGGTTGGACAGGTTGGCAAATTGATCAACCCGAAAAATTGGGTTGGTCTAGAAAAACCATTCAACCATACCCAACTTAGACCATTTACCGACAACATTCAAATTTCAATTTCAACCACTCCTATGGATTAAATTTTTATTTTTAAAAAGGTACATTATTGTGAAGTTTAAGAGGTTGGTCAATTCAAGTTTCAATAAAATATCAAAATCACTAAATAAAAAAGAATCAATTTGCAAATAAAATAATTTGATTCTAACGTTTTATACAATCTTTCAATTTTAGAAGCCAATGACGAGTGCCATTGGTTGACCTGATTAGAGCAGTTGACTTAAAGGGTGAAACTTGAAAGTGAAAGTAAATCATGAGTAGATCAGTCCACTCAAAATAACTTGAAATTATTTGAAAACAATGAAAAATGAAATATTTTATTATTATGAATTATTTATAAAAAGTTTACAAAACAAAAGAGAAAATGAATAACAGAGAACTACTCAAAACGCGACACGTGTCAAACAACATTAACCAGAAAAAAATGATATGATTTATCTTGGCGGCGAAATAGCAAAAAATGAAAGAAATTAAATTGGTCGAAACAGAGGATGCCGGAGGCGGCGGAGGAGATGGAGCTCATCACCCTTGCCATTCAAAAATTGATGGATGAGAAAAATAACGAAAACGACGGCGCCGCCGCCGACGATCTGCAACTCCTTTCCCGCTTGCTCTCTCAGGTTAAATTCCCTTCAACCCCCATCAATTCACTCTCTTATTTCTATGATATGATGGTATACCAAAATGTTACGAAAAAAGTAGCAACAATCAATCGAAAACAATAAAAACGAAAAGAAGAATATTATAATTGTGTGGTTAGCCCGGTCAGGCTTTTAAGAGAGTTTATATTAGTGCACTATCATCCAATTCTATTATAATATAATTGAACAGCAAAACCCTTACTATACCCCGACTAAGTAATCGTAAGACATCAAACTGTTTCAGGTATATCTCAATCCAAAATTTATAGATTACATCACTTTGTTTGACAGGAACACAGAAATAATAGCTACTTATCAAACCCCTAATTTTATCTTTTTATTTGTTATGTTTACTACTGAGATTCGCAAATATTGTGTTTATGGGGTGTAATATCTTTCATAATTTGACTTGGTGCATCATTTTTTTTTTTACAATTGAATATAGTAAGGTTGGTTGTCCCCTAAGAACAATAATCTTAAAATGTATGGATCATGTTTTATCCAATTCAGTCAGGTGGTCAAAAATTAAAATCCTTTATTTCATTATCTAATTGGGAATCGGCTTTAAAGCATAACATGCATCCAAGCAACCCGCACCATTTTTTTTTTAATTCGTAGGAAATTAATTCATACGTAAGTTAGGTGGTCGTCGTAGATTCAACTCCTCATGTTTTAGTTTTTAAAGATTTTGTTGACCACTAAGTCACTTCATGATTGTCCCAAGTAACCCGCAACTAAAGCACTTCACTGCCACTAACAGGTGGAATCAACAAGAGAAAAACAGAAACTCAAGCACTCCCAACTTTCAGCTCAACAAGAGGATGAGAAAATAATTGAAAATGAAAATGTGGAAAGTAGTGGATGCAAAGTGAAAGTAGAAGAGATAGTGAAGAAAGAGCTAAAAGAAGTGAAGAGGCAGAATTTAATAACTCACTGCCTTGTTTCAGCCATGATCATCCTCACTGTTGCTTGGCAAGTTTGTGAGGTGTCTCTCATTTTGAAGCTCAAAGATGGGCTGAGCAACCCATTCAAATCCCTGGGAAGAATTCTGAAAAGAAAGACAACTTCAGCAATTCAACAACAGATTGAAGCCACTGAATTGCCAAATCTCAATATGCCTGACCTAACTCAGGTGAGCCTACCAGATTTTGACTTGGAAGGGAAATAGTACCTGCTTTGCTACACTAGAATTCACCAAGATCATCCAAGTTGTTCCATTGGTTATGCAGCTCATTGATTTGTGGTATTGAAATTGAAACCCTGTCATTTTTGTGGCAGAATAAAGCTAGAACCATCCAAGCATCATGGTGATGTATGTAAATTTTGTTAATTGAAGAATGCAGGAATCATTTTCATTTTGAGCTTCATGCTGCAAGTTCCATCAGCCATCAACTTTATGCCATATTCAATCCATGGTAGCTACCTACCAAGGAATTAATTTCCAACAGATTTTCTTGGCATCTAATTTTTGTAGGATCATGCGGTATGTCCCGTGACATTAGTCGATGTGCATGAAAACTGGCCCGAATAGTCACGGATATCAAAAAAGCATTAATTCCATTTTTTTCCTCTTTGATATTTGTGACCGATACCGGCTAGCTTGCGCATGTTGACTATTGTCACGCGACATACCGGCTAACCCTATAACATTTAGATATCAATGAAACTTGTAGAAAATTAATTTTTAGGTAAGTTCGTCACTATGGATTGAACTCATCACCTCTTAGTTTTTAAAGACTCTCTTGACCACTAGGTCATTTAATGATGGTTAACACTAACACTAAGTACAAATTAGTATACTCACACTTCAATGGTCACACATTACAGAAAGCATCTACTTCATCACTTGAAATGGTATTATTGAGCAAATCGCTTGAATTGGAAGAAAACATCCATTTCATCAACAATTTTCAATACAAACCAACAATTTTCACTTAAAATTGTATTATTAAGCACGATATAATATGAACCATTTAATTCGAAATGGATAAAAAACTGAACAGTGATAAACAAACAAACAGGTTGAATAGCCTGAAATTTCAGATCTTGTGATACCATGGATTGATCTCAATCAACATCAGCCGTAGATCAATCGGAAAACTTCATTCAGCACATAGAAGCTTCCCTGTGGGGTTGGCATCAAATGGAACATCTGAAACCACAACACATTTGGGTTAGAAAATTCTAGCAACTCCAAGCTATGTGGATTTAAGGAAGAACTTGAGGTCACAGTAACAACAACTCAATAAATCATCATCAAGTAACTAAGCCGTCTAAGAACCTTAAAATATACTATGAAGTACACAAATCCCATGGTGCCCTACCTAGGAATTAATTTCAAATTAATACCTACGGGTTTTCTTGGCATCCAAATGTTGGAGGGTCAGGCGGTATGCCCCGTGACATTAGTCGAGGTGCGCTTGTACACGCAAGCTGGCCCGGACAGTCACGGACATCAAAAAAAAGTATACAAATCAAAATTCTACAAAAACATAGATTAACAGCTAGAAAATTGTCCACAAAACAATTTGATTTTCAAATTTAGCCATAAGGTTATCCTGTAGTTTACTGATTCAAAATACAATCGTGCCTTCTTTTTTCACCTTGCAGGGGCAAATGCATTTAACATTTTTTTTCTTTTTTCTGCGTGTTTGGGTCACCTATGTGTTAGTAATTTAAACTCAAATCATAAATATGTTTGATAAGAAATCAATAAAGAAGTTGTTCAGGTGCGTGAATGCATTCCGCATACGCTAACCGTACTACGTAGAGCATTCTATTTCTGCAACGTATTTTGTTTTACATTTACGCATTCTGTAATAGGGTTTAATGAGAGCGCATAAATAAGCTCGAATTATACCTTAACCGTATTATGATGTTCATTCTGTAAATATGTATTACGCCTTCTCTTTGAATAAAATTGCTTTCGCCCGTGGACTAGCTAACACAACTTTAGTGAACCACGTAAATCTTCTGTTTTGTTTGTTTCTTCTTCTCTTGCGTTTTTTACTATCTTCATTTGGATTGTTGATTGTCGTTTAGCTAAAAAATAATTGAGTAAATGGAGAGGAGGAGACAAAATATACACAAAATATACAATGGTTCGGGAATATCTCTAATCCACCTTCAAACCAAAGGTTCAATTTTCATTACTCACAGTGCAGAAACTCTAAACCTCACCAAATGCTCTCAATCTCTAATATCTCTAGGCCGAAATAAGATCTCAAAAAAAGAAAAACCAAGACATCTGTATACCTGACTGAATCGGAGAGCACGTTGTCGAGGGATTTGAAGAACGCCGCTGACGAAAACAAGAACGCCACCACCAGGACCGGAAGGCTGGCAATCAATGGTGCGGACGGAGTGCTGGGACATCCGGAAGGGAAGGCCAGTGAGCTTGGCGACAATGTCCTTCACACCTTTGATTTTCTGACCTTCCAACGTCAACATGGAAGATTCCTGGTAGAGATTAGCAAGACCAGCTCGATCGGCGTCGAAGGTGGAGTAATAATGATCGACGAACGCCTTGGCTAGATCGTCGGGATCAAATTCGTTAGCGTTCAAATCCCCGGGCGGGTAAGAAGTGACAAACACCCATTTTACTCCGGCGCCGAGATTTACAGAGAAAAGAATGGAGATAATGGCTGAGAGCAAGAAGGGGTTTGCGTGTCGGCCGTTGCCCATTTTGGCGGTGCTTGTGGCGAATGGCCGCGCCCCCTTCAGCTCCACCAGATGCAAATATGGTCTTCTTTTTTCTTACACTCATTTTGTCGAACACCTTGTGGGCACTCGCCAGTCGCCATTATTTTGAAGCTTCATCCCTAAAAAAATACCAACGCCAACGTCGTGGGCATTAAAAAATTGGAGAAGAATGATTAACCATGATTAGGGAGAAAATAAAATTGTGATTTAGTCTATGAATAATTGTATAAGTGATTAAGATGAGTATTTATTTTGAGTGATTATAAAATTAAGGTCGTGGTAATTGCTCTGTAAATTTTTGTCAAAAAAAAAAAAAAAACTCAGCATACAATAATTTATTTAATGTAAATTTTTGTAGAGTTGCAACCTATAACTCATTTAGATATAGATTCTGGTAGAGAGTTAATAGAATTTAGTGGTTTTCAAATGGGAAGTATTTTTTGGTGGTTAGAAGTGAGGGATTGAAAATGAAAGATTATTTTGAGCAATTACACTAATTCGTTTGGATATAATTTTCTAAAGAATGGTTGTAAGAGTTTTTTTTTTTTTTTATATATATATATTTGTGATTGTCCGAGTCAGATTTCAAACACCTTGACTAATATGACAAAACATACCATCTAACCCTACAACATTTAGATGCCAAGAAAATTGGTAGAAAATTAATTTATAGATAAATGATCATCATAGATTGAATTCATCACTTTATGCACCCCATGCCGATAAACATTCATTTGTAATACTTTGTTAAATAAAAAAAAAAGTTGTAAAAGAAATTTATAAAAAAATGTGAAGGGAGAAATCATCGAATCAACTTTAATAAACCACTATTATCTAAATGGGTTCATTTGTAAAAGTTCAAGATTTAATCTAACATAATTTGAATACAACTTCAAACATAAAGGAATATAATTAGATTTTTAATAAAATACCATTTTGATCCAACTTAAATTTAATCAGGATAAATTTAAAATACTTTTACCCAAGTTGGTTAAACAACACAACTTCAATGGAAGAAAAGAAGTTTGGATATGTTTGAATGCGAGAAGACTTAGAGGAGAAAGAATTAGGTGGTTTAGAAAAACTTTTTTTTTTTTTTTAAAAGGTTTGTTTGGATGAACAGTATAGGAAAACCAAGGTCAAGGTTGTTTGGAGTAGAAGTTATAGGAAAAAGGATTGTTTTGACAAGTGTGGTAAGAATTTTTTATTTGAAAAAAAGTTATTTCAAGGAATTAAAAAAAATATTTTGAATGAAGCGATGGACATTGGCTCCCCAACTTCACCACATTCATGCATCACTCTATTTCAATGAATAAATAAATTAAAACAAAAAATAATAATAATAGATGTTATAATCTTAATATGCCTGCCCAAGGTCCCTTCTTAATGTGAGCCAACCAGATATTGACTTTTGGAAGGGAAATAGTACCTGCTTTATTAATCAATCAATCATCCACTAAAAAATACTAGCTTCTCCAAGTTGTTCCATTGGATTTTTTTTTAAACAAGGGTAATTTTGCCCATCGTCGAGTACGGGAAGACAAGAAAAAAAAGCAGGGAAGATGTCTACAAATTAATGATACGAGTATATTTCAAACCTGGAACTTTAAGAGAACACGCATTCAAAACTCAAGTTTTCAACTAATGCACCAATAGTGAAATTGAAACATTGAAATTTTTGTTGCAAACAATAATTCAACAAAAAATCATCATGAAGTAGCTCAACTGGTCAAGTAGGACCTTGGAGTGCATAATGGTATAGGTTCAAACCTCAGGATGGCCACTTACCTAGGAATTAATTTCAAATTAATCCCTACGGGTTTCTTTGGCATCCAAATGTTGTAGGGTCAGGTCATGACATTAGTCGAGGTTCGCGAAAGCTAGACTGAACAGTTATGGATATCAAAAATAAAAAAATAAAAAAAATAATGCAACAAAAAAAAGCTAGAACAATCCAGATATCCATAATTTTTGGAAGAACCCTGTATACTACAATTTCCATGCCACAGAAGTTATTTCAACTCTATGTCATAAATCAGCATAAAACACTGGTTTTCAACTATTGCATAGCTTAAAATTTTAGTATTGAGCAAATCACTTGAATTTGAAGAAAGCGTCTATTTCATCAATTCTCAATAACAATCAAGAAATTCAAATTCGAAAAGGCACACATTGAAGCATAGGCACGATAAAATATGATCCAAGTTCCAAATAGAAATGTCTAAAAAACTGAACGGTGACAAATAAACCTGACATTTCAGGCCTTCCAAGTACCATGATGGATAAATCTCAACTTCAAGCATAGTTTAATCGGAAAATGTCATTCAGCACATAGAAGCTTCCCTGTGGAGTTGGCATCAAATGAAACATCTGAAACCACATATTCAAAACACATTTGGGTTAGAAAAATTAAACGAAAAGTTATGCGAAACTAAGCAACTTCGAGTACTTAAGAACTCGTGACACAGTTGTACAACATAACAAGCAACTTAAACCCTAGTAGCTAAGTAAGGTCGTCCAAGCAACATAGGTACTATTCAAGTATACAAATCAAAATACTACAAAAACATGGATTCACAAATGAAAAACAATAAAGGAAATTGTCCACAAAGCAATTCAATTCTCAAGTTTAGCTATAAACTCCTCGTGAAGTTCATTGATTTGCCTTCTTTTTCCATCTTGCAGTTGCAAGTGTACAAACAAATTCTAAATTCTATCAAGAAGCTCTTAGCATAATTGAACTTGTTTCAATAATAATACAAACAAGAAAAGTCTATGCACAGCATTTGCAAATTCCAAAAAGATATAGACATCTGTATTTCTTTATATTGCACAAAACACATGTTCACTAATATGAAATATAACAGCATAAATACCAGCATTACATACTTTGTTTTTAACAAAATACAGCCATGAATCATTATTCTAAAATAGGTTACTTTCCATAGGGCATTTAAAAATACATTGATGCAATCCCAGATAAATTAATAGAATATAGAACGTGGTCACTAGTCACATATTTTTTTTGAAACAAGGAGAACCACACCCGTCCCTAAGTCACTGGTAACATATTCAATACATCATAAACATACATATACAATAGGAGAACATTTTTAGTCGTTTCGCGAACTCTCACAAACAAAAACAGCAACATATAAAGCAGATTAGCACTAACTTTCCAGAGTTATATAATCAAGTTGGTATTCATTTGTTTTTCTAAATCAGATGGATCGTCAAATGAACGTGATTTCGAAGTATTTCTTCACAAAAACAAAAACCAACATAGTAAAACACGAATCATAGCAGACATGCCAAAACAGCCGAATACCAAGTGCAATAAAAAGAACCAAACAAGCATTTCACGATCTCGACTTCGATCTACGATGTCGATATTGAAATATAATACAAAAAATCTGGAAGAAACCCCTAGATCTAAATGAACAAATCCGACTCAAATTCGCCTAAACCTAATGATATTTCAAGTTCACAAACGCATAAATTAGGGAATCGCAACACCAATTCAATCAATACAATCAATCCAACTCAGAAGGATTGAACAGTTTACTCCATGAGAACACTAGATCCAACCAAGATCGATCGATAAACTCAACAAAGCGAAACCTATCGAGCAAAATCTGGAATAAGAAAACAGATACCTGACTGAATTTGAGAGCATGTTGCTCTCCGGCGAGTTGAAGATTGCCGCTGACGAAGACGAGCATGCCGCCAGTGGGGCCGGAAGGCTGCGAATCGATGGTGCTGACGGAGTGCTGGCACTGCTGGAAGGGAAGGCTGGTGAGCTTGGCGACAATATTCTGTGCGCCTTGGATCTTCTGACCTTCAAACGTCAACATGGAAGTATCCTGGTAGAGATTAGCAAGACCGGCTCGATTGGCGTCGAAGGTGGAGTAATAGTGATCGACGAATGCCTTAGCCACCGCGTCGGGATCCATTCCGATAACGTTGAAATCCGCCGCCGGTAAGAGCTGCTTCCCTCCGCCCTGCTTGAGAACGACGCCAAGTTTTGCAGAGAGAAGAATGGAGACGAAAGCCGAGGGTTTGTGAATTGGAGGGTTAATTTTGGTTTTATAGTGTCCACGAATATCGAGGGCTAAAATCGTCCATTGGTTTTTTCTTTTTCATAAATTTATTGTTTATTTTCGGTATTTTGAAATGCAATTCGCTTAATTCTAACGCCAACCACTTTTTGATTTATGGCATTATGGCGCAGTTTTTTTTTTTTTTTTTAATAATTGTGGAAAATCTATTTGTAGTACATTATTTTTGTTTTTTTAATATATTTGTAGACATTGAAAATATCTAAGGTTGAGAGTTTTTTTTTTTTTTTTTTATTTAAGTTGAGAGTTTATTGTATTCCATTAATATTATTGTATGTCTTAATTATTAATGTGTCAGTGGTGCAATAGTTTAAAAGGATAAGTTTTAACTTAATATGCCAAAATTTAGTTGCTCATTTCATCTCAAATGATAAATCTATCTAACACTTCTCAATGGAAATTGGAGGCCTTGCTCCAAACAATAAATCATATTCAAAAGCCCTCTTCCATTTTGAAAGATAAGCTAATCTATGGGTAAAATTTCAATCATTTAGCCTCATATCTTTATGATTAAGATATATACAATTATTATGAAGGGGCTCAAGTAGTTAAAGAGAATTTCGAGATACTTAAAGTGATGGGTCCAATTCATAGGAATCATCAATCTAAGAATTAATTTCCTACAAATTTTCTTACATTTAAATGTTGTAGGGTCGGGTTGTATAATATTAGTCGAAGTGTGCACAAATTGATTCGAACGGTCACAAATATTAAAAAAAGATAAAAATAAGAAAAGAATTCATCTACGCATTTGTTTTCTTCTACCAATGTCTATAGTGAAATTTTACATTGGAACATATCATTTTGAAAGTCATTACTTTTAAAAAATTTATATATATATTATTACGTTTGCATTTATCTCTTGGTACATTACATTGTTCACAAGAGGAGGAAAAAAAAAGAACTTTTAAGCGTATTGAATTATTCCAATTAGTTTGGGATATCTATGATTAGGGGTGTACATGTCCGGGTTGGATAGGGTTGAATGATTTTTTTGGACTAACTCAATTTTTCGGGTTGGTCAATTTGTCAACCCGTCCAACGTTATGTTACCCTCATTTTTTCTATCTAAGATTCAATCCATAAACCTACAATATGTTTAAAAAAATATATGATAATATATTTCAACATATTACAAATCTTATTAGTTTATATTATTTGTTTAGAACACTTGCAAAATATCCAGAGCCTGCTCGTTGGGTTGAACGAGTCAAAAATTTGTCAACCCAAAAACCAACTCAACCTAACAAAATTATAAAATCATAATTCAACACAATCCAAAAAAAATTATAATCCAACCCAACCCAACCCTTATGGTTTGAATTGGGTAGTCCAGATTGCTCAGGTTGTCAAGTTTTTTTGTACACCCCTATCTATGATTCACCTCATCAAGAAGAAGTAGAAACTTGGCAATTATGGGCCATAGCTATATTTTGTTGTTCATTCGGCCCATCAAATCCAGCGAGCAGGCTCTGGATTATAAATCTAAAGTTTGTGGAATACCAGTTTTTATTTATTTTTAACTTGTTTGAAATAAAAACAATAAATAAATAATTAGAAAAATGAGTGATTACTTAAGTAATTAAAAATTAATTATTATTTTCAGTGATTACAATAATTTGTTTGAGTGTGATGGTTTGAAAAGAAGTTGTAAGAACTCATTTATAATATCCCATTAATTATGTGAAACAAACACCTCCTGCTTTGAAAAATATAAGGACGATCAGAGTCGTAAGAATTAAAAAAATACATAACATCGATAGAAAAAATGTGTGTATGGTAATTAAAAAAAGTTGTAAAATAATGATCAATAAGAAGTGTAAATTTGCATCTGAGTCAAAATGTGCTCAAAATTGTCAATAGATTTCTGAATGGGATGAGAGTGAATGCCCTCATAAGTTGTGACAACCACACCTTCATCTCTTGCTAGCCTTTGCACTTGCTTCTTCACTTTGCAACCTTGTTGTGTACATTTATAGTAGCTTCTGCATTTTTATTCATTACCCAAAATATTAAAAAATATAAAATTCACTCTTAAATCATTATATTATATTGTTTGTTGAATTGAAATGTAGAGTTTAATTTAATTATTTGTAGTTTTCACTATCCAAGCTTTACTCTCATACATCATTCCGATGTTAATTTCATTATATTATAAATTTTGTCTATATAATTAAGATAAATTAAAATTTAAAATTTAATTTATAGATGATAAGATTCTAATAAATGGGCTCTATTATATTGTTAATAGTCAATTACGAATTAAGTGTATGATATCAGTTAAATGATGTGCGTCAAAAGAAGTTACACATTAAATTGTTAATTTTTCACGTGCGCTTAACTCATCACATCAATTAAACTTTTTCAGACATCCAAAATATATATTCTTTATTTATTAAATATAATGTATTCATAAGTATTTTATTGACAGAATGAACGACATATTAATTATTTTAATTGATTACGATTCAATTCAATTTAATAGTTTCGGATATGACCATGAAAATTTATATCGGTTGAGTCTCCAGTTTTTTCTATAACAAAATGAAAAGTGTTGTGGGCAGATTACTCAATACAAAACATAGGTGTAAGATTTAGAAATATTTTTTTTGGTAGTTTTCAAGTGTAAATAAGAAACATGTGTAAAGAAAAAAGTGCGAGTTTTTGCTAAACAAATAATAATAAATAAAATAAAGGTACTTTATCTCTAAGATCAAACTCCTATGAGCAAAAAACATGTATCATTCAAGAAAATGAAAAATAATTTAGTGATATATAATAAACATGTAATAAGGCTCAATTAAACCAAACCATTAGACTTTATGATAAAATTTGATTAAATAAGTTGGTAAAGCGTTAATTATTTTAATTGATGATAATTTATCATAACTCCGAATTGATTCATTTTTTATTTTGAAAATCTTATTTAGCTTTCATCTTATTTATAGATAGTAATATCTTTTAAAATTTGTGTTACTTCCTCCAATTTTAAAAAATATATAAGATAAAGCTATTGAAAGAAATATATATAAAATGAAGCCTAGAGCTTTCTATAAAATTATATAGGAAAGAAATTGATAGTTAAAGATAAAATAAAATTATCCATGGTCTCATTCAATGCTAACCATCAAAATTGACTTTGAACGGCATATTTTAAAGCTGAGATCAAATAATTATGTTCATATCTAATCAGGTTAAAGTGGGCTATTTAAATTTATTAATACCAAAAAATCATGGCATTTCAATCCTAAAAATATTGAGTTTTTTTTTTTGGAAAAATAGTACGAGTCCTACAAATGAATATATACATCTAATTAATGAAATCAATTTTATCTATATTAAATTGGTTTACAACGAAACAATGAAACTATTACGCCACTTACCGATTCGGTATATAGATACTAACACAAAATCGACTCTTCTACTTTTGGTTAATTTTATCCCCAAGTTGAACGGTGAAAAAATAAGAAACCAAAATAAAATAAATAATCCAAAATTAAAAGAAAACAAAATACCTTGGGAATTTGTTGTTCTTCACTGCCTTTTGTCCATACTTTCTCCATCTATAACCATCATCAAGAATATCAACTTGACTCCTCGTTTGAAATGCAAATCTCCGACCTCTCGTCTTCTTTTTCTTATCGTAATCTCCCCGTCCCGTCCCCACCATCGTCGTCGTCGTCGCCACTCCCGCTCCCACTCCCACGGTATTCTTCTTCTCCAACCCATCCACTCCAATTCTAGTTGACTCATCAACATACAAGCTCTTATTAAGTGAAACGACATCGTTCTTCATACCACTCGTCGCACCGATCGACATGTCGTTTCCCGAAACGTCGTGAAACAACGGGAACCCACCCGAGACGGGTGGCTGCCGAAAATGGCCTCCATGGATTAGCATTTGGTGAAGAGGGAGGGAGGTTGAAGAGGATGAAGTTGAGAGAAAATTTTGGTAACTTTCCATCATCTCTCAATTGGGAATTTGGTATTGAGAGAAATGGCGGCTAGAAAAAAAGTTTGAATATTCGTAAACGGCAAGTATTGGTGGTCTTATTTATAAAGACAATTTTTCTTTTCCAATTTAATTATTTATCTCTATACACCATTAATTAGAAGATATACTTTATGATGTGACGTGTTTTTATTAATTTATTTCGAGTACGCTACATAAAAAATAAATAGGCCATGTTCGTGTTTATTTAATTTCATGTCCAAAATAGTGGGTTATTTATGTGCAAGTTAAAATGACTCGTGATTTATTTATTTTATTTTTTATATATAATGGGTCTTTGTCAATTTTGATTAAAAATGTTTTGATGTACATTTGTGAAACATGTTTGATCAGTAACTATATATCCACCTTAATATTATAAATAATAAAATCTCGTTCGTGAAAGCCAATCTACACCTAAAAATCAAAATTTATCTCCTAAACGTGATAAATAAGTCTCCAAATTTTATTTTTATAATCAGAAGTTGTTTAGCTTATATCAAATTTTAATTTTATTTATAAAAAAAAAAATTACTCTTGTTTTCAGCAATTTGATTGAATTCTATCATTCGGTTGAATCTATCAACAAATGAATCGAATGTTATCAATTAAAAACTCATTCAATTGTTGATATTTTGATCATTTACAAAGATAACTCAATTCTATATTATACATGCAATATTTAAAAAAAAAAAAAAATATATATATATATATATACTATTGATGGTTTTTTTTTACATCTAAAGTTCCCTATTTAATCATGTATACTCATATGACAAAATATACTGATTTAATTCATAACGATTAAATTTGGGTGGACATATAATACCTCACTGTACCAAATAGTTTTTGTTTAGTTTCTTAAACAACAATTTTTTTTTTTTATTGGTTTGAAAAACTTAAAAGTAACATGGTAAATTGATACCGGAAGGATCAGTGATGCAGTAGTTTTGTTAGTTGGTTGTAAACTAGTTCAACGTCATCATTACGGGTTTGAACCTTAAAAAAATCGGTATTATAATCTTCCCTCCTAATTTATACTCAAACAAAAGAAAACATGGTAAATTGGTTATCAAGTGGTTCTTTAATTGTGTTTGTCTATTTCAACTTTTCTAGAAAGAGTATTGAATAAGTCAAAATCTTTGCATTGAAACTTTGTTGAGAATCCTATTAAGTTGAGGTAGCCTTACCTGGCAACTAAAATAATAATAAAAATAAAAATATTGTCAAGAGTTTTGAGATATAATCTATGTTTTTATAATATGATAAAAAAAACAGTCCATTAAATGTATTCCTCTAATAAAATAAAATTGAAATCAGAGTGAATAATCTGAAGAGACTATTTTGTAAAGAAACATAATGTGAATCTCATATCAAAAATGAAAAAAAGTCTCACACATCCTATTTAAAGTGGATTATAGCTTTCATGGAGTGTTAGACTAAGATATACCATAAAGACCATTTTAATGGAACTTCATACCATTTAACCCTCATAAAATATATAAATACTATTTTTTTCTTTTTTATAAAAGAAATCGAGCTATCATTTAAGATATTGATTGCAATCGTGCGAAAGGCATAAAATTTTTAATTTTTCATTAAGTTTCCACAAATATTTATAGTACATGAAATACCAAATTTCAAAAGATCTCTTAACAAATACTATATGATATCTAATAAATATCATATAAATTATAGAGAATATATAATAATATTCAAATGTTAAACTTAACATATCCTATATAAATATCCTAATGATATTTATTCCTAACACTTCATGTCCTTGGTTCATGGTAGAGACCCGTAACAGATTAGTTCGACTTGGTTTATGGAGTAAGCGAAACCGAACTCCTATAAGTATAACCGAACCGATTAGTTGCTAGTTTGGACGGTTCGATCTATCAATTCACTAATGAGATAAATAAGTCTGTTGAAAGAAGAATAATGTACCAAAACTCAAATTGTAACATGGAATACACGAGAGCATAACCAATTGATCTATTGTTTTGATTTCTACTTTGTTATCAAATTTGATTGGTTAGGTTATCATAAAGTTTGATGAAATTTGAAGAGATTTAATATTAAAATTGAAGTGCTTTAAAAAAACAGTATTAAACTTTTATAATGGGTTGGTTTTGACCAAAGCAAAAAAAATATCATACATCTGTACTTTTCTTCTAATTTTGAACGAGGGTTTGATTTTTCGCACGCGATATATTTTTTAAAATGGGAATATTTATTTATTATTTATTCTTTATTATTTTTGAAAAGTGTGAATGTTTAATTTTAACGGTTTTGAAATCTTCAATTTAGTACTCATAATTTTGTTGAATCACACCTCATATAACATATAGATTTTAGGGGGGTTTTGGAGGAATAGACCAAATTGAAAAAATATTTATAATATTAGACAAAAAAAAAAAATTAACAACCATAGTCAAAAATATGATATAAGTAATTGTATAATTAATATTAATATCATAATTATACCGTACATGAATATTACTTAGATTGTATATTTGACTATGGATGACAAATATTTTCAAATTTGCCTAAATCTGTAATTGTTTTATGAAATTAGACTATCCAACACAATTTCCCTAGATTTTATAGTCTCTCAAAAAAAAAAAATATGGGTTTTATATAACATATTTTCTTTATATTGTTATGTTGTTTTGGTCTTTTGGATACTAATTATTTCCAACTATAACAAAATTAATACTTTTAAAAGTAGAATAATAGTATCTCAACTAACTAAAATATAGTTAGATCAACTATTAACTCATTGTTTTCACGACTTGTTTTTTAATCGAAGAATAAAAAACATTAATAAACTTTGATGGACGAAAATAAAATTAATATAGATTTAAAAATATAATTTAATATTCAGTTTAAATATAATTTACCATTCAAGTTTGATGAAATATTTGAACTTATATTCTCTCAATATTGAGTTATGTGTCCGTTGACAAAAAATTACATCATAGCTAGTATAATTTAGGCGAATTGATATTTCATTATATATATTTTTTACTAATTATTCATTATATCTTAGGTGGCTCAAATTTTGAAGGGGCTTTTGCCAGAATAGACCATTTTTATTTAGAATGGAACTTATGAAAAGTATTTAGATTCTGTTTAATAGTCCATTTTTATTTGACAATTAAGCCTTTCTTTACCTACTAATATTAGAAAATTTTCCCTTTTTTTACCATTGTTTTTTTCTTTCAATTTATCATATATATATATATATGATTCAATGAATATGGAACTTATGAAAAGTATTTTGTTTATAGTCCATTTTTATTTGATCATTAAGGGCGTGTTTGGTGGAGGGATTATGATTAAGTTAATAGGTATTAAGTTAGTCTGAGTATTAAGTTAGTCTGGGGATTAAGTTAAT
>JBBMEF010000023.1:11244198-11263651 GCA_037832685.1 Sicyos baderoa
AATTGGACTTTTGAAAGTTCAGGGACCAAAATGGAACTTTCATGATAGTTGAGGGACCAAAATGGAAGTTTAACCAATACTTAATGTCAGATAATATATCTAATGACCTTAATTAAGGTAGTGCAAATAATTAACTCAATTAAGGATAAATATAGAAGAAGAAAAAATGAAAATATGAATTACAAATACTAATTTCAGAGATCAAATCCACGACATTTATGTTGAACTGGGTTACAATTCCAAACAATGAAATCACTATATCACTGATCCATTCGGTAATTAAGGTTTAGTTAAAAAATACAAATTGACATTTTTTTTTAATTATTTGGGCCAATGTTAGGTTATATGTATTTTGGGTCAAAATCAAAGTAGAATTATAGGTCTAGATAGTTATTCTAAAGTAAGTAAGCTCAAGTTCAATAGTTGAATTCTTATTAAAATCCAAACTCACATGTTTACGGGAACTTTAGAAAAATAGACTTTTTTTTTCATTTTAACTAACTAATTCACAAAACAAAAGACTACCGCTTGAGTTAAAAAATTAAAATTTCACCGAATAGTCGGGTGACATAGTTGATTATCATGATTAGTATTAATTCATTTCAATTTTACGGTCATAAGTTCGAACCCAAAAATTGATATTTGACTCTTATATTATTTGAGAGTTGTAGTGCTCTTTATGTGGAGTTTTTGGTTGATGATATCGTTTCCAAAACTTGTCATTTGTATGGTGAATGGCGTAGCTTATTTTTTGAGTAAGTTCGTTGAAAAATCAATTGAAGACTCGGTATAGATGAAAGATTGTCCTATTTTTTTATTTTTGTTATATTAAATGGAGTTGATTGTGCTCGTTTTTATTTCCTATTTAAGGGACCTTCTGTTATCTAATCTAAAAAAAATGCTCTCATTATTGTCATTATTCATAAATCTATAACTAAAACTCTTTGAGCAAAATTAATATGAGAGACTAAAACTTCTTGTCAACAGGCAAAAATACGTTCATTGTGTGTTTCTTAAAAATTAGATTGTTGTTGTGAATTGGAAGATGCAATGTACCTACTTCTAATTATGGATGGATGCTCATAATCTTCTTATCCATTACATTTAGATAAAATGTTTTGACCATTGTAGGGTTAAATGCTTGACTTTGGGATTTGGACATTTTCTTTGTGTCAGCTTTATAATTGGAGAATCGCTTTCTAAATTCCAACAATGACAATCAAATTAAAAAGATTGAAAATAAAATTGTTAAGAGAAATGAAGGGTCGGTTTGGCCCATGGACTTGAGATGGAATAAGAAGGTTATATCCCTTCCCATTGTTTGTTCCATGAACTTTCATAAATCCACACAATTCTTACCTAATTCTACGCGTAGATCTCAATATTTTTATTTAAATATTAATATATTAAAAAACTACTTAATGTTTTTATTTAAATAAAAACTTCCACCACATCAAACATAACTTTATTATTAAAAAAATATTAAACATTCATTTTTTTATTTAAAAAAAACTTCAACAATTCTCTTTCCATCACATCAAATAATTTTATTATCACTTTTGTTTTCTTTCCTTCTCCCAAAACATAAACTTATTCTCACTTATCTTCTCTTCTCATCTTATCCCAACCCAACCTATCACTTTAAAGCCAAACATGCTCGAACTTTGTATTTTCAAGTTGGAAGGGAGTGGTGTTTTAAATTATTGCATATATGAGTATAGTTCAATTAAAATCGGTGCATTGTATATCGTTGAAGAAACTTTGACAAAGCCAACATTAATTATTCAACATATATTTCAATCCTTAGAAGTTGACAACTTAACATATGTGTTGATGCTCGATTCACCAACTATGTTGCATAGTAGTCAAGAAAAATTCTAGTACAACCATAGTTTTTTTCAATTTTCTTTTTCATATATTTTGCACATATTTTAATTAATGTTACGAAATATATCATCTAAGAATAATTTAGTAGTTAAAAAAGTTTTGAAAAATTTAAAAATAATATTTCAATTTATAATAATCACTTAGGTAAGAATTAATTTTCTATCCGTTTTCTCGATAATTTGTTTTTTTTTTTTTTTATGAAAAATTGTAAAAAGGTGGCTATGCTTGTTATGAACCCTCCAGGCCCAGTTAAAATATGAGCCCAATATAGTTCCACCCAAACAAGCCCAGCCCACTATTTAAATAGGTACCATCAAGCTTTGCCCTAGCCGCCTGCGCTCTCTCTCCCTCTCAAAACCGGGTTTTTTAGTTCAACTACTAAAACCGGGTTTAAGGTTTTTGAAAATCTCAAAACTGCTTCTTCTTCTTCGTCTTCTCTGCAAAACTCAGAATTTCTTCCATAAACCCTAAATTTCCTACACAGTAAAATTATTATTTCGTTTATTTCGTTAATTGTTTTTTAGTTAAGGATGCAGCACGACGAAGTGATATGGCAGGTAATCCGCCACAATCACTGCAGCTTCATGGCCAAGTGAGTTCTACCTTTTTTTTGTTTCAATTTTGATTTCGAATTTCAAATATGTTTTGGCTTGTGTATTTCGAAATTTCAACTTGATTTTGTGCTTCTGTAGAATTACGACGGGGAAATTCTGTAGAAACCCTTATAATGTAACTGGGATTTGTAATCGGAGTTCATGTCCTTTGGCTAACAGTCGCTATGCCACTATTCGCGATCATGACGGTACTTACTCTGCTCATTATTTTTACTTGGTTCTCTTTGTGAATTTTACTCCTCTTTGTTTTTATTTTTTTAGTACATATCGGGGAAGGGGGATAAATACCGACTCTCACGTTCGAACATGTGACGCTGGTGTTGAACTGGTTTACAACCAAACAATGAAACCATTGCGCCACTAATCCATTCGGTTGGAGTCTTCTTCTAAATTGTTATTGTTCTGGTTTTAGTCCCCCAAACTTAAGAGTTACTGTAGTGTTAATCTTTGTACCTTAATATTTTTTAAATAATAAGTTTCTCTAATTAATATTAGGACTTTGTTTTTAATACCTTTGTTCAGTTCATGGTTTTGGCGTGTCGCCTTCCTAGGAATTAATTTTCTCCGAATTTCCTTGACATTCAAATGTGATAGGGTTAGACCGTCAATATATTTGTAACATTAGTGAGATGTGCAAGCTGACCTGGACAGTAACGGATATAAAAAAACACATTTTCATCTCACAATTGATTTCGCTATAATTTTCCTCATTGAATGTTGTGCAATACATAACATCATGGAGTGGCTCAATTGGTCAAAGAGGGTCGTGGGGTGCATAAGGTGATGGGTTCAATCCATGGTAGCCTAGCCACCTACCTAGGAATTAATTTCCTACGAGTTTCCTTGACATCCAAATGTTGTAGGGTCGGGCAGTATGTTCCGTGAAATTAGTCGAAGTGCGCGCAAGCTAGTCCAGACAGTAACGGTTATCAAAAAAAAAAATGTTATGCAATACATTTTTTTCCTTGCTCTTGTATAGTTTCTTTTCTTATTAAATACAACCTTATAAATGACATGCTAATGTTGTGTAAGCTACTATAGGTTTGGTACCTAAAAATATTAAATCATTTGTCTATATTGTATATCATCTATAGTTGAGAAGTAATACAAAAAAATTCATACATATAAGCCTATTGGTATTCTATTGTTCTTGCAGGAGTTTTCTATCTATATATGAAAACGATTGAAAGAGCTCATAAGCCAAATGAGTTGTGGGAAAGAGTTAAGTTGCCTAGAAATTATGAGAAGGCACTGGAAATTATAGATAAGCATCTGGTAAGTAATCATCTTAGCATCTTAGTTTGTTTGTTTGATTCTCTTTTATTTAATCTTTGACCTTTCTATATCTTTTGACAGATGTATTGGCCTAAGATACTTGTACACAAAACAAAACAACGATTAACTAAGATGACCCAAATGCGGATACGAATGAGGAAGCTTGCTTTGAAAACAAGGTTTGCTATTGTCTTAGCTTTCTCTCTTTTGGAAATGGAGGTGTTTGCTCTACCTGTATTAACACGCGTATATTTGATAACCTTCATTTTATGTTTTTTTTGCTATCCTTGTTCTCTTAAAGAGATCTTCCTCTTTATTACCACCTTCCCATAAAAAAATTAAAATAAAAAACTTTGCAAATCATCTCTACTGCTTGAATGGTGATAATGAGATAAACTATAAAAGTCGGTTGTAGTAAGTTATTGGTACTTTGTATGATGGTTAGAGGACCTCGTTTGGAAATAGTATAGGAATGCTGCCATTTATGGAGCTCGTGGTTCTTTCACTTAATGATAGGATCCTTAGAAAGATAGAGATTGATACTTCACCATTATGATAAAAGAAGAATTTATTTCCTACGGGTTTCCTTGGCATCCAAATGTTGTAGGGTCAAGCGGTATATCCCGTGACATTAATCGAGGTGCGCGAAAGCTGGCCCATACAGTCACGGATATCAAAAAAAAAAAAAGATACTTAACCATTATTAGTAGTCCAAGGTATGTATTTGACCAAGTCCCAACTCCCAAACTCTCATTCATGAAAAAGGTTAGCTGTAAGATCGAGAGCTTTGTCCTCCATATTGATTTCTAAATCTCTTATTTGCTACAATTCATATTAAGACTCATTGCTTCTTTAAAAATATTCGCATAATGAAGGGGTCAATTCTTCTTTTATCATTTGTAGAGTAGAGAAGAGTTGTGTTTCAGAACTTAAATGACTAGTGGAAACAGAAATAAGTTATGCCTTTGCAATTTGCATGTCTACCCATGATTGAAAATTCTGAATGAATATGTAGTACAGCTGCTTCAAAACCTCCAATCTATCTATTTGGTTAATTATTTGATTTGATTAGTGTCAAGTGTCAACATCTGTTTGATAATTATGCATACTGCATATTGAAGAATTGTAGTCTCTCTTGTTTCCAAATTCATGTTTTATGCATCTAATCATTTCCATTAATGAGAATTGAGAAGCAGTCTATTATAAATGGTTATGTGGTATGTATATCTCATTGATTTTGACTATGTTTTACTTTAATCGACAAACAGGGAGAAAATAATGACAACGCCCAGAAAAGAGATTAAAAGAGAAGCTAGAAGGGAGCAAAAGGCCGAGAAAGCAGCATTGTTGGATAAGGTTATACTTTTAATATTTATGTTCAAATTTGGTTTTTTTTCCCCCTCAACTGAGGGGTTATATGGGGAAACTGCATCTCATATCTATAATTTTTCAGAGCATTGAAAAGGAACTACTGGAACGCCTTAAGAAAGGAGTTTATGGTGATATATACAACTATCCTGTCGAAGCGTATAATGAAGTTCTTGAAATGGAAGAATTGCAAGCTGCTAGTGAAGAAGAGGAGGTAGTGCTGTAAACTTCATAGTATACACTTGCTCTCTTATTTCTTACATCAAGAGTCTGGGGCTTGATGAATGATTTTATCTTCCATTTTGTGATAATTCATACTTTTCCTTGGAATAAGCAGGAACCTGAAATAGAATATGTTGAAGGGTATGATGAATTAGAAGAAGAAGAAGATATGGAAGATTTTGGTGGTCTTGCAATCCATGATCCAGAAGCAGATGAAGATGAAAATAGTGGTAATGCAGGGTTTAGAATTTAGAATAAAAATTGATTTTGAGTTTTTTTTTTTTTTAAATATTTGTATTATGTATACCTAGATCTTGGAACACTACTAAGTTAGATTCTTTTTTGTCCTGGCTAATAGCTGTATAAAAAAGAGGGTTTTGTTTGATGTTATGAGAATTGAGTGTAATGTTTTTGATGATACAGATGGAACAGATGAGGACCTTGAAGACATAGGCGTTCCGCCCAAGAGAGGAAGAAAGGAGTCTACTTATTCGTTGAGGAAACTCGAGAAAGATGCTCGTGCCAAACTGAAGAAGAAAGCAAAGGTTATAGTTGAGGTAATAGTTGATATCCTACCATCATTTCAGCAGTTACTCTGCAAATTTGCATTCATTAGAAATTTTCATTTCGACGGTTCTTTAATGGTTCTAATTAGAACAACTGGCATCTAAATTTCTTGCATTCTCTGTTTTTGGTCTCAAACGAACTTTTTATCCAAGAAGATTACATAAAAAGCTATCCGAATACAAGTTTTCTATATTATTTTTGAAGTCGTGAAGATTTGAATCTGTTCTTTAAGGAAGTTTATGATGCTTTTAACTAATTGAGTTATAGTCCCCAAGGGGTAGCGCAGTGGTCGAAGACTTGGGCTTTGAGGGTATGTTCCCTTCAAGGTCCCAGGTTCGAGACTCACTTGTGAAACTACTCATTCGATGTCTCCAGTACCTGGCCTAGGGACGGGCGTGGTTACTTGTTTCAAAAGAAAAACTAATTGAGTTTTGCTTATATGGGCAATATATTGTATAGTTTTTTGAAATAGAACAATGATACATGGATTTTGTTTGTGCTAGTTCCATTTTTCTCTGTGCCAAAAATAGCATAGCTCTACTGGCATCTTATATGCCCTAGTAATCACGAGGTTACATGTTCGAATCCCCCCTCCCCCAGTATTGTTGTATCAAAAAAAAAAAAAATCCATTTTTCTGTCATTTTTGGTCACGAATTAAGTTCCTTGTGCTATATATATTGTTAGGTTGAGCATGAAGATGGTGAAGAACGTCAAACAACAGTCCATTAGAAGTTGTTGCTAAACAACAAAACTGTCACATGGGCACTTTTTCTTCTATGTTTGGAAGTGCAGCAACAGCAAATATAAAGTGGTGGGAGCAGTAAAAAACATTGGTAATTCTGAGTACAGAGCTTCTATAGATTTTAACCCTATGATTTCAGAAATGCATTAGATTACAAGGGAACATATTCAGCATTTTCTTTCTCAGAGGGTTACCCCACCATTTAAGGTTCTTTTTTTCATTTATTTAATTTCTGAGTTTTGTTTTTGTTATTAGAACGAACTCTTCGAATCGAACATCCTTGTATTTTTACTCAAGATTTTGAAACTTGCAGATGCGAAAACTAGATGGAGATAGCATCATGAAATATAAACTCTAATTTGTGGTGCTCGAGAGATGATAATTCTACTGGTTAATCAACATTCATTTTAACCTTCTTTTTTTGAGTTCGAATCTCGAATTTATGATCTTCTTAATCACAAGCATACACTTATACTTTTAATGCCCCATCTGAGATTTTAGTATATTTTTAATGGAGACAACTTAATGATCCTATACAAGACTTATTTTCACTTAAATGACAACATAGCTTGAACCCTGAACTCATTCTCTACGTTCGCAAGCCAACAATTTTGGTGAGCTAATAACATATTATCCTACTGTAGAAAAAATAGAAAATTAATTTCTTATCTCATATTTTTTATGATCCTATTGAATTATAGGAATCTATGATGGTTGGCTTTCATATTAAAAAAAAAACAAATACAAAAATAAGGGAAAACATTTGATTAATACTTAATAAATCTCTGAATGGGTTGGTGACACGATTGGTTATTTGGTTTAGTATTAATCCATTTTCATTTCACAGTCATGGGTTCGATCTCTGGAACCGAATTTGTAATATCCTTCCCCAACTTGTACTAAAAAAAAAGTATTTAATATATTAAATTTTAGAAACAAAATTGATTTTTTTTTTATCATTATTATTTTTAAAACCAAACATAACATTCGAAAACATGTGTATAAATTATTTTTAGTCAAAATACTATTTTGGTTCTTAGATTTTGAATTTTATTATATTTTGATTTCTAAGGCCCCGTTTGATAATCAGTTGTTTGTTTTTTATTTTTGAAATTTAAGCTTATTCTCAATCAAATCCAAAAAAGTAAGAGAATACTAACCAACCTTTAAAAACAAAAATAAGCTTTTGGAAGCTATTTTAAATGGTTAGTTCTCTTTAAAAATTATCATTCTCCATCTATTTAAAAAATATGTTCACTCATTTTCTTTACTTGCATTAAAATTATTGACATTAATGAACTAATTTCGATTAATATTGATTTCAAAAATTACATTGGAACCAATTTTTAACTACCTTGAAAATAAAAGGACTAATGGTGAACCTTGGCAGCCAAAAGAGCAGTATTTTCCCATGTTAATTCCTAGACTTCCAAATATTTAATTTTAGTCTTCGGTCTAAATTTTTTTTTGAAATTGGTCCTTACTAAACAAAATTGTTAATCTCCTTTAAAATATTATTATATTTCTCTATTAATTTCAGATATATTTTCTTTACTTGTATTAAAATTATTGACATTAGAGAACCAATTTCATAATAATAACTTCAAGTTATCTTTTAAACATTTATATATATATAAAGCCTAAATGTAAAGATTTAAAAGTTTAAAAACCAAAATTGAATAAATTTAGGCTAAAAAATCAAAAATAAACAAATTAATAATTAAATTTGAACTTCCAAAAGTTTTGGAACCAAAATAAATAGACGATTTAGTTAAGATTTCATTGTCTCAAACATTTATGGCTGAAATCTATCTAAAAAGTTGCATCCTAAATCATTATTTTTCTAATCTTGAAGAATAACAAATTAGGATATTGAATTTCCTAAATTTGAAATCAATAAATTAAAATAACATAAACAAATAATAAAGAACAACCAGTCTATAATTCTATAATTCATCAACTTTATATATCTCAAGAATTTCCCAAAAAGAGACTGAAACAACCACCAAAATTTCTAAACAATTGCATTGATAAAAGAGAAAGAACTAGGTTTAATTAATATCATGCGGAGGAAAATATATATTTTATATTTTATATTTTATATTCTAAATTATAATAATTTATGGGGGCGCGGAAAATTTTGAAACTCAATAAAAATAATTTTTAAAGATTCGGACTCCACAGACTCCACAAACGAGAATTGAAAAACCCCAACACGTCCGGAAGTACCTTCGTCGCTAAACCCTTCTGACGATCCTCGCCGTCCGCCGCCTCCTCCGCCGCCGCCGCACCGCTCTCTCCATCATCCTTCACTGGACTTCCGCCTCCCTCCACCGCCGCAGGTTCACGCTCCGGCGACGCCGGAAGCACGAGGCACTCATCGGCCACCGGCGGCGACTCTTTCTCACTACTTTTCCGGCCGATTCTTTCTCTCCTCTTGCCTCGGCCGGCGTTCTTCTTTGGCTTCTCGCCGGTCGTCAAGTGATCTTCGAACGCCTCGATCGCCTGGTGGATCAGTTCGCGATTGGGCGAGGAATCCCAGCGGCACCAGTAGGCGGTGTAGCAGTAGAAGCAATCGCAAGTAAACGTCGGAGTTTGGTGAAAACCTGTACTGACATTGGCGTTTCCGCCGTTGATCGGAGCTTTTTTGGCCGATTTCTTGCGCGAATCGCGGGAGGAAGTGAGAGCAGAGGATTGGATGGACCTGGCGATCATGTAGGCGAAGACCTCGCGTTCGTCGAGAGAGAGGACGGAAACTAGTGCTAAAATGGCGGCCGGAAGGAGCTTGAAGACGGAGGAGGAGGATGGCGGCGGCGTTGACGACGGCGACGGGTGGATTTTACCCTTGTGCTTAATCTCCATTGGAGGTTTTAGGGAAAAAGAGAGAAAGGATTTTTGGTTTTGGACTGTTTATTTATTTCTCTGTTTCGTTGCTTAAAAAGAAACTTTTTGTTTATTTATTTATTTATTTATTTATTTAATTTTTGGTTCTACGATTTTGCTCGAGGAACTGACACGATTGGAGAGAGGAAAGTATACAGTGCTTTCTTTATTTGGTTAATATTCTTTTCGCTAAAAAAAAAAAAAAAAAATTATACTTTAATGAAATTTCATAAATAACTTCGAAGGAGTGGGTTGAGTTTGGAGGAATGGATAAGTGAGAGTAAATTTTATATTTGGTGAGAAGGGAATGAAAGAAAAATGAAAATAAATTTGTGTTCGATGTGATATAAAGTGAAGTGTTGGACTTATCGAGGACTTAGTCCATAAGCCAAACATGTCAAAATTGATTTTCTTTTTCATCCCCAACTCTTTCAGATGGGCCAAATATGTTCTATGTGGTTAAAATTGATGCAAATTAGGTTATTCGTATATTAATAATAATATTATTATTATTATATAATATTGTTTTTTTTTTTAATAAAAATTGCAAATGTAATTAATAATTTAACTCACATAAAAAGAATGTATTAAAAAATCCTTTCAAAACATATAAGCTAAATTTTAATTTTCTCTCCATAATTTTAATTTAACTGATTTTTCTTTTTAATGACTTGTGTGAAAAGTAACTTGGGTTTTTTTCTTTTCAAAATGTTGCGATAACGATGAATTGAACCCTTGTTAAATAAATGTGCTAAAATTCCTTGTTAAATAAATTATAGCAAACGATCAAAAGAGTGAACATGGAATGTTTTGAAGTTGGAGGATCGAAATAGAAAATATGTAACAGTTTGAGAATCAAAATCTACTAAGAACCTAACTTTTTCCTTTTTATTTTTTTTAATACTGGTGACATGTAAGTTTGCGAAAATGTCAACCATGAATTGAACTCATCACTCTAAACATTCCAAAACTTTCTTTGACTGTTAGGTCATTCCATGATCATACCTAACTTTAATTAGGGTTATGAAAGGTGTTTTGAATTGTATTTATGTATGAATATTTAAAATGATTTGCAATATTTTTGTAGGTTTGCTAAAAAGGGGTAGACAATTAATTGAATTAGAAAGGAAGTTTCACATTCTTTTTCTTTTTTAGTCCACCAAGATAGCATATAATATTTCAAAAAATGTTAAGGACCACCAACAATCATTGTCAAGAAGTCTAGCTATAGTAACATGTATGTTCAAATAACCAATCAAAATCTTAACATGTATGAGTTAATATTGAGAAATAATAGTAATTATGGGTGGCGCGTGGGCGCGTATGGATAGAGCGCGTGGGGTTGGAGTGTTGGTTACTGAGCTGGCAAGACAGTGGTGTTTCCCGCTTTTCTTGGACAGAGCGCTGGAGAGATCTTTTGTAGACTACAAAACAATCCCCCGTTTTTGAGCCCTCATTCTCCTCTTACCATATTCAATCCTCCCCACTCATTTCTTCTCTCCTCTCCCTCCCATAAACCCTAAAATAAAATAAAAAAAATGGTGTTTTATACATTTTTTGAAAATTGATGAGATCGTCTAAACTAATTGAATTAGAGTCGATGATCGGTTCCCAAGTATGTGTAAGTAGTTGTCGGTTACAAAAATAGTTAAATGAATTAACCTATTTTAATCGACTGATTGGTCTCGGTTTCATTTTTAAAAAAAATCAATAGATTATCTAGGGGCATACCACGAACCCATCACCTTATGCACTCAAATGCCCTCTTTGACCAATTGACCTATCTCATGATGGTTTAATATGCAGTTATTTTAAAAATTGTATATGCTTGTATATAATATCTCTTTTAAATATAAAAAAAAAAAAAAAAAAAAAACATTGCGTTAAAGTTTTTTTTTTTATTTAACAATATTTAATTAGAGAGATTGGAACATAAATCTGGTTACTAGATTATACGTGATATACATAACAATGTGATTTTTCAATTATTATGCATGATTAAATTAAATTAAATTACATTTTTTAACATATTTTACATAAATCAACATCTCCACTTAGGGCATGTTTAGTTTTGAAGGGATGGGTTAGGTTGGGTTGGGATGGGATGGGATGGGATGGGATGAGATGAGAAGAGAAGATAAGTGAGAATAAGTTTATGTTTGGGGAAAGGAAAGAAAAAGAAAAGTAATAATAAAGTTATGTTTGATGTGATGAAAAGATAATGGTTGAAGTTTTTATTTAAATAAAAAATGGATATTTAATAGTTTTTTAATAATAAAATTATGTTGGATGAGATGAAAATAGAATTATTGAAATTTTTATTTAAATAAAAAGATAGATATTGGGTAGTTTTTTAATATTTTAATGTTTAAATAAAAACGTGGGGCTCACGTGTGGAATTGAGTAGGAGTTGTGTGGACTTATGGAAGTCCATGGGACAACAATGGGAAGGGATATACTATTCTCATTTCCTCTCATGTCCATGGGCCAAACTGGCCCTTAGGGTATGCTTGGATTTAGAGATGTCCATTTTCCCCGTCTCGGCCCGACTCTGCGGGGACCCGACCCGAACGGGGCGGTGAATTCCCGCTTAGACGGGGAAATAGGAAGTGAACAAGGCCAATTTTTTCCCCGTTGACAAAACGGGGACGGAGAATATGATCACTGCCCCCGCCCGGTTTCCCCGCCCCACCCCACCCCGAATTTATTTACTTATTTTTAATATATAAATATTATAATATAATATATAAATTTAATTTTAATTTAATATTACATTAGTTATATAGTTAACAGCAGGTTATGTGTGTTTAATTTTATTTTTTAAAAATACAGTAAATTTTCCCACCAAAAATCAAAACCATTTAAATAGTAATTTTTTAGATATTTGAGAAGTATTTAAATAGTAAGCTTTCTCCCCTAACAATCAAAACCATTTAAATAGTATGTTTTCCTCACCAAAAATCAAAACCATTCAAATGAGATTGCATTTTGTACGAGAAGTGTCAGTATTCACATGTTGGGAAAATATTATAACTTTGGAGGTTATTGATATCATGTTTTTAGAATTACTTATAAAAAAAATATTTTGAATAAGGTAGTACGATACGAAGAAATGTGAATAAAATAAAATAAATAGGAAATAATCCGCGGGGAACCCGATCCTCGCAAAAAAAAAATGGTGAATCCCGGCCGCGCCCCGTAGACATTTCTCCTTGGATTTAGCATTTTGGGAATGAGGTATAATAATTACGACTGATTTTAATATAAAGAAAAAAAAAAATTATTTGAATAAAGAAGATTAAAGTGGACGTGACATAAACTATCGTTTTGAATAAAAGGAATATGATGGATGGGACTGAAGATAAAACCATGAGAAATTAATTCCCTCCCATCCCTAAAATATTGATGTCGTTAGATTATAATATTGGTGGTTAATGTTAAAGTTTCATATGGTAGTGATTGAAACACATTTATGTGAGCCCCTAACATGTTAGTTTGCATATTTTGTCTATTATATTTTCTTATGTTATGGAGTGTGACAACATTTTTATTTTTATTTTTGTACAAATTAAGAGGACTATAAACCCTACATAAAAAGTAAATTCGTGATCATAATATTGATCTGGATTCCCACCAACACGATACCCAATTTTTTTGGCGGTCGACAACATTTTAAACATGGTATATAATGACCCCTTAAAAACAGTTTGTTTCCTAAGCGCACACACATAGTTTAGGCCTTGAAATGGAAAAACTTTGACACCCAAATGTGGCAATGGTTTGTGTGTGAAGCATAGGATTCTTTGGAGTGTGACAATTTATTTTGGTTAGGGTAACGGATAAATGTGTATTGTTTTTTTGTCAATAAATTTGGGGGTGTCAGACTGTCAGGAACCTCCTTTTTGGCTTCTCCCCTCCTTTCATATCTTTTTTCCTTAAAAACCAAACCAAGGTTTCATTCAACATAACATAATGATTACATTAATTTTACCATAAAACATAAAACAAGGACCGGACATGAAGGAGAATATCCTCAACCAAAGACTTGGGTTCGCTTGGTCACTACTCGATAGACACTCACCCAATCGAGAGAAACCACAAACAAAAAAAAAACATTCTAAAAAGTGAAGCAAGCTCCTCGTACAACAACGTTAACATAAAAGAAATGACAAGATTGCAACACGTACGACTCATGCATTATTATCTATACATTCGTAGTCGATTTTTGATAGATTTTAAAAAAATAATCTAAGGATCATAATAATCGCTTAGGAATACGATCCCGCCAAAGTACAAGGAGAAGATTCCCTCTCTCTTATTGATATACATCCCTAAACTTACAATGTGGAGGAAAAAAAGAAGAGAAAACAAACCACACAATTGATATACATCCCTAAACTTTCAATGTGGAGGAAAAAAGAAGAGAAAACAACCACTTTTTTTATTATAAGAGAAAACAACCACACATTCTCTTTGTCTAAACTTTCAAATAACATTACCAATGGTTCAACTATTTTGTGAGCACAAATTCATGGACCATTCCTAGGAGAGTAAGAGGTTTGATTTTGGGGACTTCCATACAAATTTACCTCAAACAGAAGTAGCTTGAATAACACATACAATTTAATCTTATATGATTGGAGTTATTTCATTTAAACTCCACAATTACAAGTTCGAGTTTAAAAATTAGTATTTGATTTTCATATTATTCGAAAGCAGTAGAATAGGATTTGTTGATCCCCACTATATTCAAAAAATAATAAATAAATAAATAATATTTTCATGAAAGTACTAAAGAATTTGCCTTTTACTCAAATTGGTTATCTTCAGACTATATATATCTGCCATTTGTTTACACAATTGGAGGGGAAAATGTTTTATGTCTTACTGTCTCATTGCCATTGGAAAAACATTCTATTGTTTCCAAGATGAAGTACTCCTATGAAATGATTTTGAAAACATGGGAAATGTAGATGATAGTCTCTCAAATATTATTTACCGAATGAGTTAGTGGCATAATGACTTCATTGTTTGGTTGTAAACCAGTTTAACATTAGTGTCACAAATTCGATCTCTAGAATCGGTATTTGTAATCTCTTCCCCCAACTTTTCGATGAAATCAACTCTTCGGCCCGTATATAAATACAAGGTTGAATCACAAGTTTAGTTCATAAATAAAGTTTGTGTCTTAATTAGAACTTGAACATCCACGAATGTCTTACAAAATTCTAAATTTTCAATTTTATGTCTAATAGGTACTTGATTTGAGAAAAATTGAAAACTCAAGAACTAAATTTATAATTTCAAAAATTTAGACCAATGTGTACAAAGCTCAAGATTATGAACTAAAATTACAATTTAACCTAAAAAAAAAAAAAAAAAAAAAAGCCAAAAATTAATCTAACTGCATCCATTTTCTTAACTAGCACACAAAATGGACAAAATTTAGATGATTGAAAAACTGTTAAGAATGTGATCATTTATCCTAATCCATTCAATCAAGGGAAGAAAGAGGTAAAAGCTAAAAGGGGATGGAATGGTTGAACTTGAAGGATATCCATTGATAATAACTTCAACCAATAAAGGCCTAATTGATCCATTCTTGTGGTTCTCACCATACTGGGTTAGAGGAAAAAAGTAAAAAGTAAAAAAAAGTGGTCCTTTTAAGCATTAAAAATACCAAGAAAAAGAAGGATACAACAGCAAAAATGACCAACCTACCAGTATACAAGGCAGGCACTCTCTCATTCAAAAGTAAAATAACTTAAACAACAACATAAAAACATCCAAAAAATTGGAAAAAAAAGGCCCAAAAAAAAACTCACAATAGCTGCTCAATTGCAGGCGCAAAACCTGCAAAATGTTAGTCAATAATACACTGATTTCTAACAACAATTTCTCTCTTTCTCTACCCAGGAAACAAAAAGGAAAGCAATGCAACCCAGATTTTGATTTCTCACATTCTAGATTGCTAGCCAAATATAATACCCTCAAAAATAATTTAAACTTGCTAAATTAACTCTCTGCTGGAAATCTAAGCCACAAAATTGCAGGATTGAGAACCTCAAAGTACAATTGCCACTTTCTCCTGTGAAACAAATGAAGAACAGTGCGCGATGAGAGGCTCGTAATGGTCAGCTCCGGCGCCACACCAACCTGTGTATGATGATGTTTATGCATACTATGTTAGCAACGGGCGATGATCAAGAAAAGGTTAGCTTAGCTTCAAGTTTGGGTTTCTCTTCCATTACCTGTTCCTTTCATGAATAGAAAGAAAGGGACTTCGCAAATTTCGCTCCTGGGACGGTGTGGGAGAAAAAAAACACAATTTTCTTCATCGACCATTGCATCGGATCCATGTGCTTGAACCTTGAAGTTCATAATTCAGAACTGTGGTCAGAAGATTTTTTAAACAAATTTTAATGCAAAAAATGTTTGATGTTGAGAAGTGTGTTCTTGTGAGACAAGAAGTAAAAGTTACTTAGAATGGAACTAATTTGTGGGCTGCAAAAGCACTGGGGTTCAAGAATCAGTGAAAATCTGAATGATAATTAAAGGGATAGCGTTTTTTTTTAATATGAAAGAAAGTTTCAATTCACAAAATGTCCTTCCAAAAACTATAGTCTTGATGGTTGAAGAACTATATGAAGAGCAAACCTACAACCCTTACTGGAAGAGAACTTACAATTCACAAAGCATTTGGTTAACCAATCTATAAGATTTTTTTTTTTTTTTCCTTTCGCGCACCTCAACTAGAGGTACTGCCTGGTAGAAAATTAATTCCTAGGTAGGTGGCCACCATGGATTGAACCCATCACCTTATGCACCCCAAGATCTTATTTGACCAATTGAGCCACTCCAGGATGGTTACCAATCAACATGAAATTGTAAACCAACGACAAAATCTTGGAACCAACTCACATATTCTCAGGCATGAATGGAATTTCATAGCCCAAATTTAGTCTTAAAAGTTAAAACTCTCCCAGAACAGAGCAGATTCAGATTAGCCTACTTATATGTAACTTAATGGAATCCATCTTGACAAAATTTGTCAAACATCACAGCATGAATGTCAAAAACTAAAGACTAAAGAATGTCAATTACCTAACAATTCAAACAAATTATCAATTAATCAAATTAAGTCACTGAAGAAGAAAACAAGAAAAGGATTGATTGAATAAAGAAAATGAAACAAGTTTATACCACGTATATCTCACGCTTGAACTCTGTTGCAAGACATTCAATCGCTATATCATCACCAAAAGCTGCGGCGTGGCCCTCTCTGTTCTCATCCACATGCAACAATCCATCCTCTGCGTATTGCAGAGTAATAATATCGTGTTCGTCGTCTTCGGAACCGGAAATCGACATGTATTTCGCCCAACTCGCACCGTCGTTGATCGGAATACACCGTTCTTTGTAAATCGACTCCGCCGCCGTCTCTCTTCAATCGGAGCAAACAAAATCAGATGCAAATACATTGAAAATTGACGAAAAATAATCTAGATCTGAGAATTTTCGGTGTCATTGAATAGAAATTTCAGATCCAATCTAACGAAGATCGATTATACGGTTTATACCTCTGCATGCCGAGTTGAACAAGCTCATCGATAGCTCCGTCCAGTGCCGGCCTATCCTCTTTCTTGGCCAACAATTTAACCTCCTGAACCACATGGATTCCCCATCCGTTCTTCAGATCCGGCGAGTACAGATGCCTAATCGCGTCATTAATCACCTCAACCTCCTCCAATTTAGCAGATCCAAAATCGTCCAAGAATCGCCTGACCGTCCGCCGCCGTAGATCGCGAGCGTGGACCTCACGCGCCATGCTCATAGCCTTAAGAGAAGCCGTAAACAAACAGTTTCCATCAGAAGACACCTCACCGCCATGGGAGAGGCGAAACACCGCAGATCTCAACGGCGGAGAAGATGAATCGGCGCCATCCACCTCCGGATGCTTCCAGAGAACGCCCTTGACATGGAGTCTCTGAAGCTGGCGCCGCTGCTGGTCCTCAAGGCCAAGAACGTCGTCCCAGGCAGTGGCGACGGCGGCGGCGGTCTGGTCGAGAAGATCTAAAGCTCCATTGGCAGCATCAATCACGGCGGAGGAGTTCTGGTCCCTCCAATTAACGGCCGGAGAAGTGGTTGGAAACGACTCGGCTACCGCCGTGGTGGAATCGCAGAGTAGCTTCCCCATTGACGCAGCGGATTTGGCCGTGAAATGGAAGGATTTTGAACCGGTGGGGGGGGTTTTTTGGTTCTCCGGTGGCGACGAAGAAAGTTGCAGAGAAGAGAGAGAAAGAAGAAAGGGGAAGTTAGGGTTAACGGATAAATGTACGAAGCAAAATAAAGAAGACACGTGGACCAATCTGGACTACTTAAACGCGTATTTAAGCGCCCTAATCAACCCCAACGGATTTATTTGCTAAAATGCGCTGTTTATATAAACCATCAATTATTTATTTGTTTTATATTATATTACAGCTTCAAATAAAGCATAATAATAATAATAATAATAATAATAATAATAATAATAATAATAAAATAAAGCTTCCTTTTTGTGAATTAAAATATATTTTTTTGTTTTCTTTTGTGGAGGGGAGGAAGAGGGGTAGGTGGATTATTCCCCCCTCCCCTTATTTTGTAATAATCTTAAAACAAATTAAGGAGAATCAGAATTATTTTCCTTCTATTTTTTTTTCTTTCTAAAAAGTATATTTGTTATTATTTTAAGATAAAATACCACATGGACCAAATGCGTATAAGTTCGAATCCGATAATTGGTGTTTATCTCCTTTCCTAATAAAATACAACATGGGAGACCAAACACTTAATGCAAGAAAGTAATAAGTTGCATATTCTTATTCTATGCTTGAGTGGACTTGTTAGAGTAATAAAGGTTTGTAGGCTAAACCAATAATTTTTTTTTAAAATATTCTACAAATATGGTATAATTATGCTCAAATAAATGAGAGCTAAACATTGATTCAAGTGATCAAATTGGTGATTATGATGTTAAATTGAATTTTCACCAAATAAATGAAATTATCAAGTTACCGACCATTTAACTAAGTCGGTCTCTTTTATCTTTAGATGAATGCAATTTCACATTCAACGTCAACTAAAATAGTTAAAAGTATATATTCTAATTCTAAGAAGGTGTAGATGTTAAGAGATTAGGTTACATAATATCAAAAAAAAAAAAATTGATAGTTACATTATGCCATGCTCAAGTCAAAAGAAAATATTCCCCCGAGTAAAAAATGTAAATTTATTTGGATATATTTGTAGTTCGTACCTCTAATCTATATATTTTAAAATTGAATATTTTATTTTTAACATCAATAATACTTTTTTTTTTTTATTTTTTTTTTAGAAATTTACTTAAAAAAATTAAATTCATGTGAAAATTTAAATGCAATCTTGCACTTCATCAATATATTGGAACTTAAAATTAGTCTAATTATCATTTTAGTCAACATTATTAACAATTTTGTAATCTTGTTATTGAATGCCAATAAAACAAGTAAGTATTAATTTAAAATTGAGCCATCCATGATAGTATTATACATAATTTTCTTCATAATATTATGCCACAAAATAATGTAATTATATATAAAAAAATATTTTTTAAAAATATATCAATTATCAAAAGTTGTTTTTGACTAATGAAGAATAAATGTGAAATGTAGATTTGATACATTGTTATCCCACAAATAAAAAAGCAAGTTGACAGGTTGTATTTAGGGGGAATTTGCATGTATATTACAATAAGATAAAAATATTGAGTAAATAGCAACTTTTTGAAAATATTTGTAAATCTATCAAAATCAGATTGATAGACTCCATCAATGGTGTCTGATAGACTCCATCAATAGTGACTGATAGACTCCA